>JAFVLL020026234.1:79397-109575 GCA_021397915.2 Tor tambroides
CCAAGAAAACAGGGTCACAACAGAAAAGCTATTGGATACTCTGCAGTCAGCTAAGTGAAAGTTACACTGTTATTACGAGACGCAACAAGGCCTTAAGATTTCAGTTGTAAGTTAATGCAGCAAGGTCAAAGTGCGCATATCGTTGCATCTTTGATGTGTGACGGCTCTCTTCCCAGCATCCCTTTATCTTGTCCTCTGAACAGCGCTCACTCTGTTTGGGTTGCACTTTCCATATATAAAAGATGAGCCAGAGAGGGAGTGTGTAATTGCTGGTCGCCAGAGAGTTGGGTTTTTGCCATGCTCATCTTCATCAGGCTGCCTGGATTACTGTCGCATTATTTCCAAATTTCCCCCTTGTAAGGACGGCACATGTCGACCTTAATCAGACTGCTCTTAGATCTGGCACTGTCGTGGTGTTTTACATCATATTCTCCCCTGTAATAAAGTTGGGGATGTAAATCAATCAGGCGAACCCTTTTTGCACTCTTTTCTTCGCCGGCACGCTGAGGCACGTAGCATGCTTGGTCACTCTCCTGTCCCGAACAGAGGTTACGCTACCTCTTCCAGCACTAATGAGGCTGGGGATTTAGAACATGCGGCTGGTGGGAAGGTCTGAGCCCAGACCTGCGGTGTAGTGATCAGGGTACGTGGCACCACAGACGCTTGACGCTTCGACACCTTTGTTCACGGGACATGTTCGTTCTGCCTCCGTCGCCATATGGCTCCTCTCATTCAGGGTACAGCTAGGGCATGTTTGTCAGGGCCCACAGCGGCCCACCGACATGACAGGCATTCCCTGCAGGAAGCTGCCCCCGAACATCAATGAGAGAGGCCGAAGGTCATCTGACCTCGCAGCTGTGAGCTGTCCGTCCCATCTCCCCTACGTCGGCACAGTGTGTTCATGCACACCCAGATGTTCAGATACAGATGCACTGCTCAGGTGCTGAGGTCACGCTTACACAACACCTGCTTTTTTTGTTATGGAAGCAGCGCCTTTGAGAGCCACTGGCGGGAATAATGCCAGTAATGAATGCACAGAGGAAAAGAGAAAGAATTGCGTCACATACCTGTTTCGAGTTTGGAAATGCATCAAAAAGTAATGCGTCTCATCTAACTGAATGGTTCATTTAGAGAAAATGTGGTCAAAGTGGCTTACCTAGTGGCTATGAAAGTGACTTCATTTCAATTCTCTTGACAGAGTTGCTTTATTTGTAAGTTTTGTTTGTGATATTCACTTTGCCTCTTATTTTTGCCAAAGAAGGCCCATATTTAGTTTTAACTTGATTGATCAAGTGGTTGCAAAGTTATAAGGGTTTTTGTTTTTTTTTTTTTGTTTTTTGTAGCGCCCTTACTTTTAAAGTATTAAAACCACATTTAATGTAATATTTAGGGGTAAATGAGGTACCCCATTGACAGATTTGTAACTTTTTTCCGGATCTTTTCTGGAAAATTGCAATGTTCAGATTTTGTTTGCAATTTAAAGTATTTTCCAGGTAAATTACATTTGCAGCAACACACACACACACACAGACACACAGACACCTTGCTTTAAATTTGTTCAGCTTGTTTGTATTTACAATTATGTTTGATGATATCTGCTTTGCTAATTAGGAGGGAAACTAATTATTTTTGGTAAATGAGCACTTATCCTGACGTTGTAATCAAATTGAATCAGAAAACTAAAACCTTAAAAAAAAAACCAAATTAGCTAATGAAGATGCTTTGTTACAATATTTATTAAAAAAATTAATAATATATTTATGCCTTTGTATATGTGAAGTATAGGTTTGGAAAGAAAAACGAAAAAGAAAAGGAAAAAAACTGGGCTGTAAAATAAAAGCAAGCTTTGCTATTTTAGCTATTTTTTTTAGCTGTTTTTTTTTTTCTCCTCTCTGAATAAAGTTAGGGGCAACAAAAAGTTTCTATGAGTGGTGATTGTTCATGCAAAACCCAAAGCTGCAATGCCAGCTTGTTGTGGTTGGTTGCCAGGGCATTTCTGTGTTGTTACTTACTGACCCATGGCAAAAGTGCCCACTGCCAAGACTATGACGTTCTTGATATGGATATGGATCCTATATGTGTTCACCCTTAAAAGTTAATATGCATGTGCAATGGAAACAGTATTGCTCTACTTAGCAAAACATTGCTAAATCACATCTGGATGACTTTTCAGCTTCGTTATGTTTCATGAACTAGCAGTATATATAGAGTAAAGCTTGGGAAAATGAAGTTGCTTTGCTCACAGCCTGTGAAAAGTGAAAGTGTCTTTCTGTGAAAGTGCTGTAGAGTTTGACTGAAATAGCACATAATGGCTAATGATACTGGTATGTGTACATATATAATTTTAAATGTCAGCGCTATAGATGGACCATTGGTTTTATTGTCATGGAAACTTCACTTGTGGACTTTGCACTGGGTATGCTGTCAGGTAATCTAAAGAGCAAGGAAACCATTTCTCTCCACTGAGAACAACACTGCAGACTGAAAACCTGACATTATAACACTGGTATGCCTGATGTGAGTCTGTGAGGTCTTTTTATGTCCTTTGGCTGCATGACGCGTATGCAGATGTACTTTCATGCGTAACCCCATGCATTTTGTCATGGTTCATTTCTGTCAAGCCTTTGCCTGTAGTGCAATGTCGAATTTTACAATGAAGACCTCTTCATGTCTCGCTGTATTTCGCACTTGGTTCACTGTCTCTTGCTCTCACAAAGTAAAATCTCTGGTTCTGTGAAGTCATTGTGACAGATCAAGCTTTCAAACAGCTACATCGATTTCTTTTACATTTCCTTCACCACCAGGGCCTAAACGGCCTGCCAATTTCCTCACCGTAGAGTGATCCTAGGCTTTAATTATCTGCCTGCTTTTCGAAAGAGCCACAAGCGGTTTTTATAGGATTTTCACACCATAACCACCCTCAAGAAATGGCCATTTCCACTTCCTCTTCTAATAATTACATGCTTTGGTGAAACACCTCAGCCTCTTTTTTTAAAACTTTCAACCACAGTTCTTACCATAGCGATTACCAAGAAGGCAATTGATTAATGTATTCATTATTATATGTGCACCTCTTAGAAGTTATAATATATATAATATTTATTTATTTATTTTTGTGATAATGACCCCACAGTAATTTGAACAAGCTCAGATTTACACTTCCCTAAATGCCACATAAATTACACTTTACAGGACCATCAGGTGGTATCTTGCCAGAATGCGTTTCACTGTGGACTTGATTCTGATGCGCAAGAACGCTGATGTTACCCATGCATGAGTTCTGTGATCAATGACCATGCCCGACATCCCGATCTGCTGAAGTTTCATTGTTCTCAAGCAGCACCTTCATTTTTCAATGTCTTTAAACTGGCTTGGAAATAAGAGTGTGCTCACAATTGAAATTAACACACCGATCATGGTTAGATAAATGAGAACGGAGAATATAGGCAGGAATTACCCTTATATAAAGAAGAGAAATTGAGTATATGGAAAGAGAAGGGCAAAGATATCTGTGAATCCATTATTGTTTGAGGTCAGCTTCACTTACTATACACATCTTTCTCATGTTATGGGAAGATCACATCAGCAAAACATTCTGGGGGAAATAAAAAGAATGCATTATGCGCAGTATAATTATACATCACATGAAAAGTCTGGAATAAAAGATTTAATATTTTTGAAAGAACAACAGAAAAAAAGGGCTCACCTTGGTGCTCAAGAGCCATTACTTAGAATAATCAGAGGTGGGGAAAAAAAGTGGAAAAGAAATTAATACTTTTGTTCAGCAAGGATGCGTTACATTGATCAAAAGTGACATTAAAGATTAATAATGTTACAAAAGGTTTCTATTTCAAATGAATTCTGAAACTGTATCATGGCTCCCTCAAAAATATTAAGCAGCCAAAACTCTTTTTCAACATAGACGACAATAGTAAGAATTGAGCACCAAATTAGCATATCCATAAATGATTTCTGAAGGATCGTGTGACACTCAAGACTGGAGTAATGATGCTGAAAATTCACAAGAGTCAGATACATTTAAAAAATATATTAAAATGGAATGCGGATATTTTAAATTGTAATGATATTTCAGAAAATGTATGTTTTTACAGTATTTTTATCGAATAAATGCAGTCTTAGTGAGCATAAGAGACGCCTGTCAATCAATCTTCCAACATTTTGACTGCTAATTATTCTAAAATTTTAGACTGCTGTCATCAAATTGCTCTCTCAGTGTGTAGTATAAAATACATCATGTTTGGCCAGTTTAAAATTATGCATAATTGATATATGTAAATGAGATGGTCATTTTTAGTGGAGATTTTATTTATTTTTTTAATAAATGACTTTGCATCTCCTTTGACTGTTGAATATGTGAAGAATCCCTCTTCCTCTCTCTCTCTCTTTCTCTCGCTTCACGTCTCTTTAACGCTCACACTCCACTCTCATTAGGAAACCAAACACACTATTGTTACCGTACGCTTTCAGTTCGTTTGAGGGCTTGTAGTAATTAGCAGTCGTATTAGACGATAGCCTATAAGAGTTGTTTAACGCTAAAACAATTCTGTTCGTCAGAAGCGCCCCAGAACGTGAACGCTGTTTCCTCTTATCTCGTCTGTTTTGTATGAATACATTGAGGTTCATCAGCATGCAAATTGCTCAAGGTGAATTTATTTATGTAAATGAGGACACAATGTGGGCTTTTTCACACAAATCATATAAGGTTAGAAAGTACACATTAACATTTCAGGTGAGGCAGTACAGAGGCTCCTTAGAAAATGCTGATAACCTAAACGACACTTGATGTCGCTTTTCTTTTGGGAGGGTTTCTTTACAAACGCTGCTTTGAACTTCAAATTTGCTTTTCTGATCCCAACAGAAAAACCTCAACTTTTATAAAACAAAGCTGTTTGATTCCTTTTTGTTGTCATTTCTTCTTTTGGACATCTTAAAAGGATACTTCACCCTCATATTGTTAGAAACAATGTGACTTTCTTTCTCCTTTGAAACACAAAAGTAAATATTTTGAAGAATGAAACTGTTTTGTTGACCATTGGCTTCCATTGTATGGACCACAAAAAGAAAAAAAAAAAAAAAACACTTCTCAAAATATCTTATTTTATGTTCCACAGAAGAAAGCAAGCCGTACAGGTTTGGAATGGCATGAGGGTACAAAAATAATGACAGATTTTTCATTATAGTTGAACCTTGCCTTTAATACCTTTGATTTCTCTTGGCAGATTTTTTTGTGCACGGTCTCTTTTTCACTGCTGAACATGAAAGTATCTTGGGCTGGACTGTAAATCAAATTGTCCAATTCAGATTTTTTGCTGAAATAGTTTCTTTCACTTCCTCACATGAATAGACAGCTCTTCTAAACTGACTTACTCTTGCATGTCAATTTTAAATAAAGAAAAATAAAAAATAAAATAAATAAATAAAGCTGCAGGTAGTGTTGCTTTCGTCAACGAAAATTGACTAAATATCATCACAATCTAACCTTTATCACGGATTTTAAAACGAGATGAGAATAACGAATGTGCTGGTCATAATGTGACGATGACTATAATTAAATGGATACGCAATATTGTTGACTAATAAAACTGTAAACAAAATGCTTACAAAATAAAACTATGCTAAAATATCTCTTCATTTTCGTTGGATTGAAACTTAAACAAAATGTTATAACGTTTATTTGCCTTCGCTTTAGTTGGCGTTATTATTAATGGTACATAATGGTGTTATTCTTCAGCTTTCAAATCTCAGTTACCTGTTAAATAATCACATCTAACGTTAAGATTATAGCGACAAAGTCACTCTCATTGCATCACAATATTTAGAAGACGACAACGTAAAACAAAAGCACTGATACGTACAGTCAACGTGCCACTTGGGAGAAAATGTGGCGTATGTGTACTTCTAACATGTTTAGTTGGTAAAATAAATGTTGTAAATCTAAATCAGAGCGCCTTCCGTGTCTGGAATGGATGTATTCTTGAGCTCATAAGGTAACAATAATATAATAAGATAACCTTGTTTGAAATGGGTTTGGCTAAAAGAAAATTTTGGTTTCGTCTATACTACTAGGTATTTATACTATATTGACTGGGTTAAATAGAATTGCATTACTAAAAAGAGACTAAAATACAATTTTCATTGACTAAAACTAGACTAAATGTCATCAGATTTCGTCGACTAAAACTAGACTAAAATGTCATCAGTTTTCGTCGACTAAAACTAGACGAAAATAGTCATGGATAATTCTGACTAAAATAAGACTAAAATGCTCAGACTTTTAGTTGACTAAAACTTGACTAGACTAAAAAGAGTATGAACGTGACTAAAACTAATAAAAACTAAAATGACAGCTTCACACAAAGACTAGACTAAAACTAAAATTAAAACAGGCCGCCAAAAACAACACTAGCTGCAGGATGTCAGTGTCATTTCATGTCAATTAATTATGAAGGTGAGGAGTTGAAAAAAAGAGATGAATATATATATATATATATATATATATATATATATTTTTATTATTATTATTTAATGTATTTTAATAAATATTGTAATTGATTATATTAATATTAAATGTAAATATTGGATTTATATTATTATGAATTACTGCATGATTAAATTAAATCATTTATACTTAAAACATTAAATATTTATACAAGGTGATCCATATATTATTGAGGTCAAACACCATTTTTATTGCCCTCTTCATGGCAAGTCAGAACCGCAATTTAGGCAAATATTGAGTTAGATTAAGTTGCATGAATTCCAACAGTGCTGTTAATGTTTAAGTCACGTTGAACACGTTTTAGGGCCCAGAACAGAATTGAAAGTGTCAGATACGCCCTGAATTCTGCTGAACACACTGTAATCCGAAAACCAGATCTCTCAGATAAAGGGGAAGCATTCATTTGGACCATGGGGGGGGGACTGACAAAAATAACATTTTAAATGGACAAAAATAGCATTTTAATTGCTGTTTTGTGATGCCGAGGTTTCTTATAAATGTTTGCATTATTACCTGTTTTCCATTTGCTTTGCACGAGTCAACCCCTTGACTGAAGATGTAGATGTGGAATAATGTCAGATTAAAAGCAGTGCGCATGAAACTCTAAACATTGATCCTATTGGACTTCTCATGGGGCATTTGACTTATGGCTTATGAACAAGCACAGGAAGTAGTTTTCTGCCATGATGATAAATGTCATCTCTACAGACTTGGGAGAGTGACAGCGCAATGACAGTGGCTGCTGTCAACTGTCACATATCCAGATCTATTCTGAAATTCATTGTGCATTCGAAGTGAGACACTGAATAAATAATCCAGACACACACACACACACACATATTCAGAGAACGTTACCGTTAAGGCGCAAAAAGTGGACTGATCCAAAGTTAAAGGGATAGTTGGCTAAAAATAGTTCTGTCGTTATTTATTCACCCTAAACTTGTTCCAATTCTGCGTCATTTCCATAAAATGCCATTTATTCATTTTTTTTTATGTTTTCATTTTTAGTCAAAGTTTTTATACATTATACATTTGCTTTGTTTTTTATTATTTTAAAATGTTTTTGTAGTTTATGTAGTTCTTATTGTTTTTTTTCATTTGTTTTAATTTTAGTTTAGTACTTAAGTGTGTGTGTGTGTGTGTATATATATATATATATATATATATATATATATATATATATTAGTGGTACAAATTAGCATGTTAACGCATGCGTATTAATTTTTTTCTGATTAACGCAATAAAAAATATTTAACACACTAACGGGGCGGGGCTAGGGTTGGCCACCCCATTCGCAACTGCTGCCTCTGTCTCTCTTTTCTTGAAAAGGATTGCGTTTATTTAATGCAGAACATCTTTATGACCTCATCAAACAGGAGACGTTTCAGACGCGCTAACTTCACTCGCCAGGCACGAGTCAAACGAGCGCGGAAAAGATACTGTTCTCGTAGTGCGCGCTCTTCAAATACACGCACAAAGGCTCCATGATCATATATGCAGGTGGGAGAAACCTACAGAAGGACAAACATTACTGCAACACACTACCAATATGGGCTTTATGTCAGTGTGGCCAGACTCAATCTTCTCCTCAGTGAAGACACACAAAACCTGGAATTTGCAAAAAAGCACCTAAAGGACCCTCAGACTCTGAGAAACAAGATTCTCTGTTTTGATTAACCTCAATTCTAAGCATCATGTTTGAAGGAAACTAGCTCTGCTCATCACCTGCAGAGTACCATCCAAAAAGTAAAGTGTGGTGGTAGCAGCCTCATGCTGCGGGGCTGTTTTTCAGCGGCAGGGACTGAGGAACGAGTCAGAGCAGAAGACAAGCTCAATCCACCAAAATATAGAGACAGCCTTAATGAAAACCCAGTACAGAGCATTCAGAACCTCAGACTGGGCAGAAGGTTCACCTTCCAGCAGGACAATGACCCTAAACACACAGCAAGAGTGGCTTATAGACAACTCTGTGAATGTCCTTGAGTGGCCCAGCCACAACCTGGCCTTGAACCCAATCAAATATTTCTGGAGAAAACTGAAAATGTGCATCTGCCCCCATCCAACCCGAAAGAGCTTGAGAGGTGAACAGGTGAGGTGAAGAATGGCAGATAATTGCCAAATGCTGATGAGCAAAGCTTGTCGCATCAAACAAAAAAGACTTGAGGCTATAAAGATGCTTCAGCCAAGTACTGAGTTAAGGGTTTGAATACTTATGCAATCTACTTATTTCAGTTTTTTATAAATTTACAAAGTTGTGACAGTTCTGTTTTTGCTTTGTCATTATGGTGTATGGAGTGTAGATTGATGTGGACATTTTTTTTAAAGCAGTTTAACATAAGGCTGCAACATAACAAAACGTGAAAAAAATTAAGGGGTTTGAATACTTCTGCAAGGCACTGTGTATATATATATTATATTAGGGGTGTAACAATACACGTATTCGCATTGAACCTTTCGGTACGAGGCTTTCGCTTCGGTATGCATTACAAACCGAACGATTCGTTGGACTAATCCTATTACATTTGGAAAATAAAAGAGCTTAAAGCATGTGAAATATAATGTTCTCAGTGCCACTGTGCTCAACAAGGCAGCCCAAATGACGTAACAGGCAACGTGCTGTCTGCCCCATGGCGTAGCGGACAGGCACGCACTGCGAAAGGCCCTGCGATAACCTCCCCTTGCTGGGTTGCATCGAAAGACAATGATCTTGTATCAACAGTAGCCAGAGATATTGTCAAAAACATCAATTATTGGCAATATTAAGAGGATTTGGGATTTCCAATTAATGTAGGCCTGTTACATTCTTATTCTTTTTTTTTTCACTATGTACGCTCCACAAGAGAAATATTAAAGGAATAAAATAAAAGAGTTAGCTATATACCATTATCAGAATATGTTGAAGTAGATTAGTCTCTCATCGTCTCTGAGAGAATATGCGTTATTCTCATCATTACTCCGTCATTCCGTTTTTACTTTCACTTTCTGCATAGTGCATTGACTGAGATTAAGACGTTCACCAGTATAACTCTTGCGCAAAGTTTGCACGTTGCTTGTGTGATATCCATTGGCGCACCTTCATGGTTTAAAAATGAAATATTTCCAACATTGCGACATAAGCAATTCCCCCCACCCCCCACCTCTGTATCGAAAACGTACCGAACCGTGACATATATATATATTACAAGTAACATTTTTTTTTTAATGATTTTAGTTTTAATTTTTAGTTTGAGTTAATGATAATAACCCTGATTCTGCCTGTAGAAATCATACAGATACAGCTGTTGTGATCTCACAGAAGGTGGGTGTTGTAGACCCCTTCTCTCTCTAGGTATCTGAGCGGGTTTTGGCTGGAAATGCAGCGAGGGCGAGACAGAGGGTCAGTGCAGATGTAATTATGGGATGGATGGGTGGGGGCAGAAGTCGAGCAGAAGTCCATTGCTCAGCAGAATTGTGGCAAACTGCTCACTTGTCTTTCTGCGAACTCTGACCTCTGCCTGTTCCCCATCCCCCTCAAAATCTGCATGTGTTTTGCTGCATTGAAGGTGGAAAAAGTATGCAAGCAAATGTGTTCTCTTTGCTGACAATCCATATTCTGCTAATAAAGTTGCAAGGCTTATTCTAACATATTTTACATTTTTATTGTAGGATTTAGGCTTCCTGAAATTATATTTTCCATCAAAGTTACTCCTGCAAGTTTTTTAGGGGGTTGAGATGTGAATATTTTCAATTTAGGGTCAGTGGCATAGAGCGCTTTGCGTGTGCATGCGTATCTGCCGTTACAATGAAATGATAATGAAAACAATAAACAAAATGATATGTGAGCAATATCACATTCAAAGTCATTCGATATCTGCGTGGCTGTGATTCAAACTTGAGACATGATGTAAAACTAGAAGTTTTATTTTATTTCGATTTCATCATCATGGCCATCCTTATCTGCCACCGACCCCTTAATTAGATTAAAACGAGGGTGATTTATATTTGCATAACTAATAAGCAAAATTGGTGTGTTTGTTTCGTCAGTCTGTCGGCTCCGTGTCTTGGCAGTGAAGATGTGTTCAGCGTTAATGAGGATAAGTTGTTTATTCAGGAGAGCTGGATGTGAGAATGACACTGTCAAGGCAAGCGTGAGGTTTGACAGGAGATGATCTTCGATGTGTGTGTGTGTAGAGCTTGATATTTCATCCTAATTATGACATTTTTATACATGTCTATGTATTTACTCTGAAATGACTTAACTTTTAAAAATTTTTTGTTATTTTTAAAGAAATAAATTAATACTTTTTTCATGAAGGATGCATTAAATTAATCAAAAGTGAGAGTAAAGACTTTGAAATGCATACATACATACATACATGTTTATATTCAAGAATCCTAATTCTTATATTCAAAAATCCTAGTTACAATATCCACAAAAATATTAAACAGCACAACTGTTTTTATGATTGCTAATAAGAAATCTTGTTTCTTGAGCACCAAATCAGCCTATTGGAATGATTTATGGAGAATCATGTGACACTGAAAATTGCCATAATGGCTGTTGAAAATTTAGCATTTCCATCACCAGAATAAATTGTATTTTAAAATATATTAAAACAGTTGTTTTAAATTGTAATATTTTTTACAGTATTACTGCATTGTGCATACTGTTTTTGAATTAAAAAAAAAATGGAGCCTTGGCGAGACGAGACTTTTTTTTTTTTTTTTTTTTAAGGGAAAGTTACCCCAAAATGAAAATTTTGTCATTAATTACTCACCCTCATGTCGTTCCAAACCTGTAAGACCATCGTTCATCTTCGTAATACAAATTAAGATATTTTTGATGAAATCCGAGATCTTTCTGACCCTGCATAGACAGCAACAGAACTACCATGTCGTTATTTTTATTTTCTTTGCGCACAAAAAGTATTCTCGTAGCTTCATAAAATTAAGGTTGAACCACTGATGTCACATGGACTATTTTAACAATGTCCTTATTACCTTTCTTGGTCTTGAACATGGTATTTGCATTGCTGTCTATGCAGGGTCAGAAAGCTCTCAGATTTAATCAAAAATATCTTAATTTGTGTTCTGAAGATGAATGAAGGTCTTACGGGTTTCGAACAAAATGAGGGTGAGTAATTAATGACAGAACTTTCATTTTTGGGTGAACTATCCCTTTAATTATATTATATATTGGGAATATTCAATATATCACCCACAGACACCCAACCAAAACCTGTCATGCATGTGACGGTCAACGAATGCTATCTTCGTCAGGAGGTGAGTGAAGATGCCTATATTTCTGCAGGGACACGCAGTCATGCATGTTACGCTCTCTACCCATCAGTAGCGCGTCCGTGTTGATTAAAGAGACGCCCATAAATAAAGCTGCTGTTTCCTCTCAAACATAACACGCTCAGACATTGGGATGACAGCTGAGTAATTACCTCATGCTTACACGACAGTGTAGAGCACATGATGGCATGGACGGAGAAATTCTTTATGGCTTTATTAGGGTGTTATGTCTTACGCCCAGCAGGCTGTCATCTGTGAACCGTGTCTGCTGTCTGTGTGTGAGAACGCGGCGAGGAGAATAAGTGTTATTGTTGTGTTGTGTCCGTCGAGTGTCTGTCATTTGTTGTTTGGTCTCAATTTTACTGAAGAGAATATAATGATGCTTTAATTGTTTGTGATAGATGAATGGGGTGATTGACGTCAATGTGTTGATTTATTGTACTGTTTTTGTCTTTAACAGAGACGGTACATCGCCACATGCAGCAGTATGAGGTGGAGTATTTGCAGTTCGCCTTCCGCTGGATGAACAACCTGCTTATGAGAGAGCTTCCTCTGCGCTGCACTATTCGCCTGTGGGACACTTACCAGGTAAAAGAGACCCTCAGACAGTCTGTGGTCAATTACATAATATGTCGCTATTTTTCAAAAATGAAAGTTGTCATCATTTACTCATCCTTAGCCGTAAAATAAAATAAAATAAAATTATAAAAAGGTAATTGATATATTATCTCTCAGTGACTTTATTTCTTTAACTGACATTTTTTACCCATTTAGAAAGTTTATTTCTTGTAATCAGTGCTTTATTTCTCACAGTTTGGCTTTATTTCTCATTTTAAACTGTCTCACAGTTGTTATTTTTGTACTATTAGACCAGAAACAGGAGTCCATAGATGTTTGGCAAAATCATGTGCAATTTATTTTTCATTCATGCATTCCATATAAAAGGAGATATTTACACTGCTCTTTCTCCTGGCTATGAGCGGGTGGTGACCAGGGTGAACATATTTTCAAAAAAGACTAGTCATGGGTTTTCTTAAGTATCTGAAGCCCTGTGTAATTATGCCGTTTTGAGGGGTGTTTACAAGACACATTTTTGTAATACAGCTAGACAGACTTTAACAGAATGGAACAGAATTCTGGAGTCTCAAAATGTGTTTTTAATCATCTAAAAAATGCAACAGTTTTGGCTGGGACACAGTATTTACACAGTATCCACAGTGTCTTTCCGAAGGCGTATTGGTCCTGTAATAAGGAATTATTTAAAGAATTAACATTTCTGAGAAGGTTTTGCTGTTTAAAAGCTGAAGCACTGCACACTTTTTAAAGACATCTGTTAAAATGATAGCGTTAATGAATAAATTAATAATAAACAGATATGTAATAAACTAGTAATTCAGATGCAGGCTCTGCGTAATTCAACAAATCTGTTGAACAAATCAAATTAAATTGAAATTTGGTACTTTACAGTATCAAGGATTTTCAGCTAATAACAATTTAAACTTTGAACTGTTCTTTACACCAAGCTATTGCATGACATCTGAAGATATACTGAACAAGTGTAGGCCAGTGGTCAACTGAAATGCTTTAATTAATTGACTTTTTAAATGAATAAGTCATTAAAAGAACAGTTCTTGGAACCTTTATAGTCACAAAATGAAATGTGATTAGTTAATTTAATATATTAGTACTTACAGTTTCTGTTCATAAAAAAAAAAGTCTTTGAATATCTTTGAATATTGTGTTGGACAACAGAGGGCAAAGTTGAGAATCATTCTTGTAGACCACTTTTATGATACTTTTATTTGGCTTTTTTGTCATTTTGAAACTTGAAAGTTAAATCCTCATTTACTTCCATTATATTGAAAACAGCAGCCAGGATTTGTGTTCCACTGAGGAAAGACAATCACAAGGCTGGAAAAATATAGGCTTGAGTAAATAATTACACAATAAATGACACCAGAACTATGTACCTGGTCACAAAAAAATCGTATAATGATATATCACTACTACAATGACAGCAAGAGAATCTTTGACAGTAACGGTCATTGCACACTGAGTCTGAAATTTTCGCATGTGTTTTTCCGTTTTTTCGTATTCCCCATCCTTTCCTATCAAAATGCATGCTACGGATGCGAAAACGCAGAAAATCGAACCTGATCTGTTTTTTTTGTTGTTTTTTTTGACGGACGAAAGTTTCGGAGGCAGTGTGCAAACGTGATTGACACAACGTGAGGTCGTATTTATTTTTTTACGTGCAAAAATTTCGGACGAAAATTTCGAACTCAGTGTGCAGTGACCTTAAGAATTAAAGATAATTTCAGTGCATCTGCCACAGTATATTGCTATCACTGAAGACCACTATGAAAACATACCAGCTTATATATATAAGCTGACATTTCTGAAGGCAGTTGCTTTCACATTTAGCTTTTTTTTTTAGGTGTAGATGGCTGGATTTTTAACACCAAGCATGAAAGAGGATGAATCTTTAGCACAGCCAGGAACCTCAGAGGTGTTACTGCCATCTAACCCAACACTTATGAAAGACTTCCAGGCTGTTCTTGATGGCGTTCGGTACAACAGACTGCCATTTCTGAGTGAATGCAGTGGTTCAGACATTTCCGTGCACTCGGCTCAAAATAGTGTGAAAATTATCGTTAATTCTTACTTTGAAGGAAATTTGAATTTCTGTCAAGATAATTGTGATAAGCCATTATATGCTTCCTGTCAACAGCAGACACCCACTGTATTAAATGTCAGTTTCTCTCCATCTCTACAGTACAGAGGAAATGCTTTCAACAGCTGACTGTCCCTTTATTCTACTTGACTGATTTGGATTTTACACAGATTGTAACCATCGCCGATAGACAGTTTGCATGCTTTGTTTGCCTATTTGTTACTCACTGGGGACGTGTCATTGGATTCTTTCCGACAACACCAGCCTCGTCACTGATGCGTGTTGATGTGTATGTTAGCTTGGAGGGCGCCACAAAAACACTCAATTGTTAGGCCAGTCACAAGTCAGTAAGACCAGGATATTGCTTAACATGCACTATTGATTGTTTCTTCCATTAAAGAGATGCTGGTAGGATGCAGAGCAAATATGGTACATTATAATGATTTTTTTGGTTAGTTCAACTACTATTAATAGCTTATTGTCATTGGTGAAAGTCTCAGTTTTAGTCAAGTTATGATTGGAGGCACCCTGAGATGCTTTCAGATATTGATTTTGCCAGCTGAGCAAACAGCGAAGGCAAGGGCAAGAGGAGATAACTGCGGCAGGATTTGCAGCAGCAACCCATGATTATTTTAGCGCTTTACTGATGCTTGAGGTCACTTTTACTTTTTTTTTTTCGGCCGGGTTTCCGCTGACTTGAGCCGAACAGTGATGTATTTACTACATAACCTGCCTACAAATGAAAATAACGCATTCTTTGTTTTTTATGACTATTACTCCACATTATAATAGAATATAATTTGTCATCCAGAGTATTAGAAGATGTCAGTAGCCAAGTTGCGAATTTAAGTTCTGCGCAAAATTATAATGTCGCATAAAACATTTGTGAATAAGCACCGATTCCATATGACAAGTCAAAGAGAACAAAATCGTCACTTCCTGATAAACTGGCCCTAATAACGTAAAGAAAAGAGGAAGAAGCCACTGAATATAATATTTTTCATATATAATAAATGAAACCCAATAAATACGGCCATTGCTTTCGGAGGTGGATGTCTGCTGTTTGGGAGTGCAGTCGCGTAGGCTGGGAAGCAATTATACAGAAATACTTTGATGACAAACTTTGCTCGGGCATTTCAGAACAACCATAACAATATTTCAGATGCTGTGCAGCTAGATTGTTCTGCTGGTTATTCAGGTAATGCCGTCCCATCGCGCAGTGTCACGTGACTTTTTTTGATGTGCATGGAGAAATTTATTCGGCAAATGCGTTTCCATCTCCCATTATTTGCATTAACCCTGTTTTCCCACAAGACAAAAACCACCTCAAGCGAGCATAACTTTTTTTGCGGGGATTTTTTTTTTCTAAATTTGCCATTTCCATCACTTGTTTTTGATGCGATACTTCAAAATGCGCATTAAAACAGGGTGATGGAAACATAGCTAGTGACATATAAAAGTTTCTACAGTAAAGAAAATTGAAAAATCTAGTTTAACAAATATGCCACTTTCTATCTGAGTTTAGAAGAAGAAACGTGTAATTTTTGTTATGTGCTGTAACCATCAAGTAAAAATCAATAATTTTTTCTTTACATCTTGAATACATGTGCACATCTTAATCATTTTGAAACAATTGTTCAAAAAAAAAATCAAGAATTATTAAGCTTATATAAGCCAGTTTTTACTGCTTAATATATTTATAGATACACTACCATTCGATAATTTAGTGAAAGAAATAAAGAAATAAACGTAATGCTTTTATTCTTCAAGGGCGTATTAAATCGATCAAAAGTGACAGTAAAGTCATTTAGAACTTCAACAAAAATATTAAGGAGCAAAAACTGTTTTAACACTGGTAATAATAAGAAACATTAGTAATAATTTAGAAAGGAAGAGCATAGCCCCAAGAAAAGAGCCAAAGAAAATCAATCCAGAGCGATAGTTACAGTCTTCTTTTAAAAATCAAATTCAAACTGGCATTCAAACTGACCAGTCGTCCATATTAAAGCTTCCCTCGTCTATATTAAAGGTGTGACAATCAACACCTCTTTGCATTTAGGAATAACAATTGGCTCTTTGAGAAGGAAGAGGGGGTTGGGATAGAAAAAAAATCTCTGATTTATTTTGTACTTGCTGGAGACACTATACTGCTTCTCAGCCATCGATGACAGCAGTCCGTGGTTTGTGACCAACTCGTTTACAGAGCGATGCAAAGCCAGGGTTTTTTTTTTTTTTTTGACAACCCAGAACTGCATTTTTTGTGGAAATGCATAAAATGGTTGGGTATTGTAAATGTGTTGGTGCAACAGGTCAGTGTGGATAGGCATAAGCATGAGAGAACTCACTGCTGGGGCTTGATTTACCCAAACCTCTTCTTTCATAAGCGTTTGCAGTTGATGCAAAAGTTTTACAGGTTTTTAGCTCTTACTTGAAACCTTTGGATGACTTTCCTTTGTATATATTCAAACTGAGCAGGGAGAGCACTGTTATTCAAAGAGAAGTGAACCAAGCTCATCTGTCTTTGAAATGAAAGGTGATGTGTGCCCTTCTGAAGTCTTCAAAATGTGACATTTCAAATGCGTAAACTTGTGTGCATTGACCTGTTACTGCTATTGTGGTCATAGCGTCATACCCTACTGTTACCTCGGCAAAAATCCTTTCTCACGCTTCCATCAAATCACTGGGCCATTTCACTCATGTTTGGCCAGAAGCTATGAAAGCCATGCTGTCAGGACCGTGAGCTTGCTTGAAAGTGCTTGCTCAGAGAGAGGTGAACCCAGCTCAGTCGTCTTTGAACTCACAGAAAGGGCCGTGGATAGAAGACTTCAGGAAATCTTTTGTGCAGTGGATTGACTTCAGACGGAACGTACTCAGGGAAACTTTTCTGACTTGAGCTTGTCAAAGTAAATTTTGTAGGTGATGTGTAGTTGAAATAAAAATGTCATATTCCAGGTTATTCCTTCCTGGAGATGTGCAAACATTAGGAATGCACAATACATTTGTAGCATATTGGTGATTATAGATAATATGTTTACTTATTTTAAATATATTGGTGTCGTCCGATATTTGATATTTAATTGTGTATGCTTATTTCTTTTTTTTTTTTTTTGGTCATCATGTTGCGCTAAAGTTATTTTATTAATACTAATAAATATTATTTATAATTATTATCAGATCTCAAAAGTAAATCTTTTTTTGATCATGTGCATTATCATGTTGCGCTAAAGTTATTTTATTAATACTAATAAATATTATTTATAATTATTATCAGATCTCAAAAGTAAATCTTTTTTTGATCATGTGCATTATAATGTTGTGATGCCTAAATTGCCTTGTATCTTTTAAAATGGTTGATTTTACTTTGTAGCGTTTTTTTTTTTTTTTTTTTTTTTTTTTTTTAATTTATACAATACTGTAGTTCTGTGGTGCTTTCCAAACAGTTTTTTATTTTTTTATACACTATTCGATTCCGTTTGAAGCTGCTAGTGGCACAAAATTACCTTTTTTAAATAATGTGTCCAAATCCTAAAGCAGTGTAACTTATACACTTTCTTCACACTATGTTTTAAATATTCAGTAAAATCATATTTTATTGAACACTTTGCTAGTCTTTTTTTGGTCTCAAGTGAAGTTTCAGCGATTGGAAATTTAAAGTTATTCTTATTCTCTGTTTTGCCAAGTGCTCGATTTTGGACCCTAGTGTGAATTCCTCAACAGAGGCCAGAAATAGAATGTAATTCATCCCATGCATTTTTAATGCATAACCAAATAGTCTGAAAATGACTGCTCGCACTCTCTCCCTCCCTCGCCGACTCTGACAATCTGTGTCATACTAACTCACCTTAAAGATCTTGATGGCCCGAATTAGCCAAGTCTGAATGATGAATATTTCATGGGCTTTTGAAAACAGAAAGAGTACCTTCCCTTGTATCTCTCAGGGAGATGGTTTCTGTGCCATTCACAGTGCATTGTGAGTTTTTCTTGATCTGTGCTGCCTGTTGTCACACTTCTGCTTTACACGCTGACTCATGTTCTTCAGAGTACTTTTTTTTTTTTTTTTTTTGCTCCTCACGAAAACCTCTACACAGTAAACAAAAATCCTCTGTACTGCAGTGAGTAGTACATCAAAGCTTGAGGTCTCTGGAACTGCCCAGCTTCAGTGTGAATTTTCATTTCCTTACCAAATAATTCTGTTCTAATAAAAGGAGTTTCAGTGGCCCCTGAGAGCACATGTATGGGTAAAACTTTGGCTAATGCTCTGGATTGTTTCATCATTCTTCATGGTACATTATATACTTTTTTTTTTTTTTTTTTTTTTTTTTGTATGCGTTATCTAATTTGGTTAGGAAATTTTACAGTAATTTTCTTTGAATGCCTGTAGGCCATGGGCATTAAACTACACAAAAAATTGGTGTAGGATTTGCTTTAAAAAAGGGGAGGGGGGGGGGGGTTCACAAATTTTAAATTATACTGAAACTTTACAAATAATTATAAAGAAATGGCAAGTAACACGTTTAATTATAAATGAAACTTTGAAGTACAAAGACTGAAATAGTAAATCTTTAATAATCTTTGTTGTATTTACAACTTTGAAAAATCATTTTAACAGTGTAAGCCACATTGTGCATCTAAAATCTCCACAATGAGGTTTCCCAATTAATTTTATGGTACATTTCCCTGAAGTTTCCTCTGTCTGAGAATGTAATGAACAACTGCACAGTAAGCATTTTCAGAATACAAAACAGGATTCACAGGCAGAGAACATTTCTGATTGACTAAAAAAAATAAATAAATAAATAAATATAAAAGGGTGGGCTGCTCCCCTGACTCTTCCCGCTGTTTACAGAGCCTAGGGCTGTCACAGATACAGGAGTGATTTCTCGGGACACCTATTTTAGTAATATCTGTCAGGTTGTAGGAAAAATGTATGCGTGCTATTCCAAAACTGCTTACAGCATCTTTAATTTAACTAATTTAGAACACTTATCTTTGTATAAAGTTCAGGAGAGGCTTCTGGTTTCTTGGCAGACATCACATTTATAAGATTCCCTGGCTATACCTCAAACCTGGTGAGCAGCCTCATTAGACAGCAGTTTTGGGAATCGTAGGAATTCTGTCAAATTCTAGGCAACATTGCTTACAACCTTTTATAGGATGTGCTGCTCCCAGAATGCATTGTCATAAGTCCAGTTGAAAGTTGTTCATCCAAGATGGCAGACAGAGCCTAAGGGAAATTTCAGTGTTGAATATAATATAATTATACCAAATATTTTACCAAATATGTTTTTATTTTAAATATAATTTGTGTGGTATTACTGTTATTAATTTAATTATTTGCATTGTTTATTTTTAGTATTATGCATTTTTTTCTGTACTAAACTCCAGATCCAGACAGAATCTTATTCATTTATTCGTTCCTTCGTTTGTTCGTTCGTTCGTTCGTTCTGTTCTAATATTGACACGCACACAAAAAAATGCATAGATTTAAATACACAAAGCTAAGAGAGTTGATGCTTATTGCTAAATGAAAGTAGAGATTCTCAAACTAATCATTTTTTCGAGTCAGATCGGTTGATCCAGTTCTCAAACGAATTCAGCTTACTGGAGATGACAGGATTATCCATTAATAGCAACATAAACTTTGATTCCTCACACAAAACTGTGCTTGGAAAAGTATAAAACCTGCGGTCGGCTGATGTAGTTATTTAAAACTATAAACAATCAAGCAAGGGGCAGAGGATATCTACGATTTTCTAAGTGACGTTGCAATTCTGTGGAAATCTGCAGTATATATAGCAATATGCTATGTGGGCAAACTAAAAACACTAAAATATTATGACAATAAATCAAATTAGAGTGCACATGTATCTAGTACACATAGAATATGTCCCGTGTTAGCTTAACCAACAACTATGAAAATAGGCAGGCTTTTTTTTTTTTTTTTATCACTATTTGCACCGCTTACATGTCTGGCCGTTTTGTTTCCATATTTGATTATTTACTCTTTATCTACGGAGCCTGCCGTGTCGAAATTAGACTGTTTGCTATCTTACTAGGTTTTGAGATAGCAAGTCTCTGTAGACTTGGCCAAACATATCAAACCAAAGTAGTATTACTTATGTACTGATACGGTCTCATCACTGAAGCAGAGTTGCATTATTTGCAATGGCAGTATCATGCGCAGTGCCTGAGGTGTCCTCCCATCAGTCCAATTACACTTTCAGTATGTCGTCTTCTACTTGAACCTAAAAACAGTAATAGTCCCTCTGTGGTCCTTTGACTCACTGGATGTGTATCACAGCCATCTGCCGTACGAGTGTACGTGTATAGCGGAGGGTTACAAAAATATTGTGCTTTGTGCTGTCCTTGTTACTATTACCCTTGTCTTTGGCTGTATTATTCCTTTGTTTGGGTCTAAACTCGTTCATAACACTAACACATAACCATATGAGCATTTTGAGTCTTCATTTCTCTGTTAACCTCCCCTGAGTGAGCATCCTCACATTTCCAGCAGTACATATACAGTAAGAGCTGATTTAATGTATGAAACCTTGCTCTGTCATGATGCAGCTTGTAACCCAGCAGGTGGTTTTGTAGTTTCCTTCCCACCAAACGCATCAGTAGCATGGCCTTCAATTATTGAGCTACCGCGCACAGCTGAAAGTGAACAGGGATGTTTCGTGACCCATCACAGTCAATAGAAGTCAGTGGACTAAAGAATAAATGTGTGCGTGTGTGTCTACATTGCCCACAGCAAGGTCTTATGCTCTTTACTGTACAACCACCTCACATACTCAGTTCTCCGGTGCGTTTGTTGGGTTTCTCAGCGGGGAGACTTATTAGAAGCCCAAGGCAAGCAAGGAGTCTCTTTTAATGTTGTGTGCTCACACCTCTAACTGTGCGTCACACATCTGGGCGCTGACTTTGGCGAGACGCCCCCCAGGATGAGTGTTTGATTTTGCCGACAAACCTCATCATTTCATAACCTGTTATGTGGTCTGCCTTTAGGGGGAGCTCTGGGATTTTTCTCTGGGATTCATCTTGTTGGTCCACATTCTCAGGTATGTTCAAGCTGAAACCGTTTCTGTCAGGGGGCTGTTTGAAAAAACGAGTTATCATGTGCGGCTAAGTGTGAAGCTTGATAGCGTCTGCGCTAAAGAGCGCAGTGTCCCTCGCTCCCCTGGTTGGTGATTGAGCCGAGAGACTGGCGTCTAGTGCAGACTTCTCTGTGCTGTAGAGCCAGGGGGACTTCACAACAGTTTGTTGGCATGCCGTGAATTAGCAGATTCAGCTCAAACGCTCGCAATGGTTGATGCGTTCCTGCTGTTCACGGGCGCTAGTTAGCCCTGTACAGTTTAACAAAACTCCCCCAGCTCAAGCCTTTTGCCTCCGTAATGAGCTAGAAGATTGCTTCTGCTAGGACAGGCTCATCTGCAGTATCTCCCCAAGGAAAGAAGCACTAGCTTTAGCCAATTCCAACTACGCTCTTCTGCATATTCCTAAAGGCTTGAATACCAATGAAATCTTCCCAGATCTGAAATTCACATCCAAGCCTTTCCTTTCCAACATGTGCTGTTCACAGATTCGGCCTTGCATGTACGTATTGTATACACCTGTGCACCAAGCTGTTGTAGTTTCATTCTTCTTACTCCTCATCCGTGTCGAATCCTGATCTAAAACCTCACTGTAAGGCACATTGGACGGAATCTTCCCAACGGGGATTTGGACCTGCGACCTGAATCCCTTTACCTCTCCCGTGGGGTTCCCCTAATGATTGCCCTATGTTTTCTGACACAGAAAAGGCAGTACCCAGAAGGCAAGGTCCAGGTCACCGGCACAGCCCCTTGCACATCAATATTTCATCACTTCTTACTTTAAATCTCCTCTGCTAGCTCCTTCGTAGTTCCTGCTCAATCGCTTACAGAGTAACAGCTCACCGGGTGCCCTGCACTCAATCATTTACGATAAAAATGTTAGCAAAAGTCAACCCTGCTGCGCCCCACTTGAGCTGAAGCTGACTTCAGTGAATGGCTCTGGACAAATTCACTCCATAATCGAACAAGACTTAGTAGCTCTCAGACAAAATATTGCTTTCAGAGAACTTGCTTTGCCTATATTCCTTATTCCTTTAGGATTAGTTTGCACAAAAATGAAACATTTGGCATCGTTTACTAACCCTGATGTTGTTCCAAACCTCTATTTTAATTTAGAAGCTGGAACACGAAAGGAGAACTTTAAAGAGTTGCACTGGTTGTTCTTTTCCATTTACAGAAAAAAAAGGACTGTGTGAAACATTAAAGTACTCTAAAAGTGGTACATTTGACTTGTGCGCTATATTCTTTTTAAGTATTACTTAATATATAAGTATTTTAAACCCATATCCATTAATAGCAACTTAAATTTTGATTCTTCACACAAAACTTATGACTTCATATGGAACATATATGGCTTCAGAAGTCGTATGACACTTTAATGATACCTTTATGGTGCTTTGGCATCCTTTTTGAAGCTTGAAAGCTTCACTTCCTATGGGAACTAGGTGCATGGAAAAGTATAAAACCTTTGGTCCAATGATGTAGTTCTTTGTCTGTGTTCACTCTCTCTTTCTCTCGCCCTCTGTTCCTGGCTATAGAAAGCCCTGTCATCTTAGGTTTCGCATTTGTGTTGTCAAAAGTCAAGTTAAAAATAGTCCAAACTTTTTAGGTCCTCGTGGACTGTGTATAAGTTCGCCCGACAGCAAAGGCCAGAGCTCTGTGTAACTTAAATTGGAAGGACACTTTTGGTTGATGAAGAGCAAAGAGCCCAGAACTGCACTGACTTACTGGATCAAACAGAGGCTTACCAACTTGATGAGAGATCAGTCTCACAATCTTATAATGAGTAGTATGTATGTATATATATCTTGCTGACCCCAAACCTTTGAAAAGTAGTATATATTAAATATATGTACCTAATATTTACATGATCATCTATAATGGGATAGCGCAACATTACAGCCAGCTCCCCTGAGGAGTTCAAAGGTGGTAATATTTTTGACAGTGGCTGGGATCTCACATGACACTGGCAAAGAGGTGAACATTTACACAATCGTTCACATTTAAACTGCTGTCACTATCTGAAATCTTATACTCATCCATTCTTAAAAACTTGCGCTCTTAGATCAACACCAGGTCATGACTCGTCATAAGTGTCATGTTTGTTGCTTTTTGATGTTCCACTATACACATCCCCCCAAATTATAGAGGTCTCCCTTTGACATTTGACTGCACACATGCTCCCAGACAGTGAGCGATATTTTTTTTTTTTTTTCACCCACTGACAGCAGGAGTCTCACATCTCACAGGTAGAGAGGTTTAATAAAGTAATAAAGCACAGTAGCAGGGAGCGTGTCACAGCTTGATACCCTCAGACGGTCATCTTCCCTGCCGCTCTGATTAAGGCCGGTAGGTTACACCACTAGGCAATCATCACCCTGAACATAACTCAGAGCGACCCACTCCATTTCATCTGTGCGCTCTCTCTTTTCTTGCTTGGGGCTGAAGCATGGGTAGATATGAATGTTGTGAGCTGTTCGATGTCAGATCTACTCCATCTCAACAGACTTGTTGGTAAATCTAGAGTGTGTTTGCATGAACAAGGAGCACGCTTAATATTAGAACTGACTCTCTAAGGATCTTGGTGATGGAAGTATAAACTGACTGCAGGCGTTTCGCTAACCAATGATCTCCAATGCTTGTCATCAAAATTCTGCCAAAGCGCTCTGACTGCTACATTGCTGTTTATCATGATGATGTACCTCAGATCTGTGCCCCAGAAGATTTTATGTTATGGCTGTAAGCTTACACTTGTATTTACGTGAAAATCCGTCAAGAAGTTACGAGTTTATGCTTTAAACGGCTACCGCTCTGAGCATGTTTGTCAAGACTGGTTTGTAAAAATTTGCGTTTGCTCCCATAATGTAGTTAGTAGTGCTCACTAAGGATTTGAACAAACCCTAATAACTTGTTCCTCGTGCTACAAATATTAATTATACTTCAAGTTATGGAGCTTCTTGATTAAAGGTGTTCTGTACATTTTCTATGTGATTGGACTTCCCGAAACATGGTAAACGGAAGTTAATAATAAGTGTGCTAATAAGCTAGTTAATAGTGAGAATTGGTCTCTAAACTAAAGTGTTACCATATTTTTATGGTATTTCAACTGTATTGAAACCTGAAAAGCGGGCATCATATTTAAACAATTATAGTTTAAAAATAGCACAGCAAAATATCAAAAGATGTGAAAGCATATGTAAACCTAGCTACAATTCATATCAAAATATGTACTTTGAATATGCTGGACTTATTGTGAACACAATAACAAATATCTAAAACAATTAGAATTCACGGTAACACTTTATTTTAGGGTCTCTTAACTAGTTTCTTATTAGCGTGCATATTACTAGAATATTAGCCATTTATTAGTACTAATTAAGCACATATTAATGACTTATTCTACATGACCTTATTCTACATCCCTAATGCTACCAATACCGAAACTTAACAACTACCTTACTAACTATTAATAAGCAGCAAAATAGGAATTTATTGAGGGAAAAGTCATAGTTAAAATTGAATAAGTGTTCCCTATTCTAAAGTGTTACCGTATTCACAACATTATATTACAGTAGTGTAGTCATTTTAATGTTATTTCAGATGGTCAAGTTTTCCCATGAACAATTTTCACTTTTTTGTCAAGTTTATACATTTATTAATATATGAAATGTTTGTCATTTTTATTTTTATTTTGTACTCATCAACTAAAGTTAATTTTATCAACTGAAATTGGATTTTAGTCAAAGCAGAACTGACTAATCACAACTGTGATCTAATTCTTATATGACAAAGATTATGACGATTATAGTAAACTTGAAGTTATTATTAGACCGACTTTTGCACAGGCAAGCACCACTCACATTCCATGTTGTGTGCAGCATAAAAAGTTGTTAAATTTGTGTGTGTACATGCGTTTATTTTATTATAACTTCTCAGCTGTAACTTAACATATAGTGAACAAAAGTGTAAAAATTGTTAGAACAGGTAATCGTGCACTACGTGCATTGAGTTTGTCCTCGTTTCAAGCTTATCCCACCTGAAGTGTGTCACCAGGTCTTGCGTCACAGCGTTCCAGAATGGACCACTGTGTCTATTCCCCCACTGGCCCCATTAATTAAGACCCATCATCAACCGTTCGCCCCCCGAGGGAGAGACAGACAAAATAATTAAAATGATCAATGAAGAGAAACTACAACCCATCTAAAGGTGAACCCAGCCTTCACTCCCACATAAAACTAGACCACAGGCTTTGAAAAAACACACTAATAACACATACGCCTTCTCAGAACCCAGAGCAGCTTTTGTTTATATGACAATGATTATATTTAGACATAGGTAGTACCTTCTGCTTAAGCACAAATTGCATTTTGCATCATAGAGGAGTAGTTCACCCAAAAAATATTATGTAATCGCTGTCATATACTTTTCTCAGTGGAACACAAAAGAGAAATGTGACCCTGGACCACAAAACCAGTCATAAGTTTCAATTTTTCAAAATTGCGATTTATGCATTTTCTGAAAGCTGAATAAATAAGCTTTCCATTGATGTATGGTTTGTTAGGATCGTACACTATTTGGCTGAGATACAACTATTTGAAAATCTGGAATCTGAGGGTGCAAAAAAATCTAAATATTGAGAAAATCACATTTAAAGTTGCCCAAATGAAGTTCTTAGCAATGCATCAAAAATGAAGTTGATATATTTACAGTAAGAAATTTACAAAATATCTTCATGGAACATATATCTTTACTTAATATCCTAATGATTTTTGGCATAAAAAAAAAAGGATAATTTTGACCCGTACAATGTATTTTTGGCTATTGCTACAAATATACCCCAGCGACTTAAGACTGGTTTTGTGCTCCAGGGTCACAAATGTATCCAAGCTGCTCTTTTCCATATCATGAACATGGATGGTTACCAGGGGCTGTCAAACTCCAAAAAGGACTATAAAATAGCTTTGCGTGAGGAAAAGACAGAAAATTTGTTGATAAACTTCCACTCCGCTGCAGCCCTCAAATCTCATTTGAACATGCACATAATTCATATTTGGCACGTCAAAACAGTTCCAGATGTGACACCAGTGACACTAAACGGTTGTGATGTTTTGTAACCGAATGCATCCAAATTTGAATTTGTAAAGGGGCTAATTATATTTGAGCAGTGTTGTTATTGTTAACTAAAACTAATTGAAACTAACTGAAAATAAGCTGAAATGAAATAAAATATAAATATTAGATAAAATCTTGAACTTTAAAAAAAACAAAAAAAAAAACAACTTAAATTAGAAATGCTGACTTGGCTAAAGTACTTAAATTACTAAAACTGAAATAAAAATTAAAGATGGTTTTAAATCACAAACTAAATTCTAAAACTGAAAATATAAAAATGAAAGTTCAAAATATTAATAAATAACATATTATTATATAAATAATAAATAACACTGTATTTGCCATCTGTGTAGGGGAGGAAATCTCAAATTTAATTCTGTTCCTGACAAAGACTTCAGCATCATATGGACAAAATATACATTACTTTTACAACCCCTGGTTACCTTATGTGTTCACTTCACAGAAAAGAGCAGCTTGGACATTCTGTTAAACGTCATTTTTTGTGATTCATGGAAAAATTAAACTCATATTGGTATTGAACGTCATGAGGATTAGTAAATAATGACAATTCAAATTTTTGAGTGAATTAAAAAATGTGTTAAAATGTTCAAAAGAAAATCCGAAAATGCCATCTTATCACTAGTCCACCTGTCTCTTTATTTATGTAAACAACCGTTTCCAGGGATTAAGTCTTTTAACAAAATAAAATTAGTGGTGCATGTCATTAACAGTGATTCCGACAACACTTGCTGTTATAAATACGTGGAAGAAAGCCAGAGCTCTGCATTATAGAGGCGGAAGTTCATTCCCGCACAGCTGAACATATGCAGATGCCCTTGCAGCCCGGCCTTGTCTATTGAGTGTCTAATTAAGTGCATTTCACGCTTGTGTGGTCACTTTGACGAGGAGGTGACTGAGAATGACTGCGGGGTAATTGGACTGGATGTAACATGCGCAGTCTCGAAACCACTTCCTGCCACCTTTGCCGTATACCGTGCTGTTTGTGTGTGAGTGCTCTAACACGCGGTACAGTTGGGAAGATTTCCATTGCCCGCATTTACCCTTGAAGAGGAGACCTGTCCTTCCTGTTTATTGCTGGAAGAAACGCGTCCATTGATTTTCATTAGGACCCTCCTGTCCGTGTCTGGCATCGCAGATAATCTTCCCTTCTCTGCGTGTGGAGCTCATTGCACCTCCAGCTGGAGCGATTACGCCACGTGGGCTCCTCAGGTGGCATCTCACGTAGCCAGACTTTTGGCTAATGTAAAGATAGGCGCTGTCTTACTGATAGGTCAAGTGAGTGATAGGTCTGAGATGGGACACAAATTACTTTTGTCCCATGTAGTTGACTCTGTCCTACCCACACTGTAAAAAAACAAAAAAAAAACAATATGCATAGGTTTTTATTGGCTGTGATTTTGTTGCCTCACTTTTGCTTTTCAGTGTAGACATATGGCTTAATTGATGCTCTGCTTTGACTGTAGCTCTTTTCTATGACAATATGTTCTTATTCAGATGAAGAATGGATTGGTTCAGCAGGGTTATCACAGTACAAGGTGTTTGAGAAGGATTACGTACACCACTTTGTGTCCCATTCAGCAGACACAAGGCCTTGTTAAAGGGTTACTATTATTATACCCACTAGGCCTTCACGTAAAGGCTCATCTTGTTTCAGCCTGCCCTTTAATTTCATTGTTTTATTTCGGCATCATCAGAAAATGTGTCAAGAAGCCTAAATGAGGAGATGGGCTAAGAGGTGAGAAAAATAAAAATGAGAAACTTGAAAGGTCAAACTAAATAGAGGATTTTTTCTCAAAATCCGCATATAAACTCAGATACACTGGTTTCCTTCTGTTTTCCTAAAGAGATCTTATTGCACAATTATGTAGCACTTGATCTGTTTCATCTGACATCTGCTTTTAATATTAGTCAAGGTTTCTTGCACCAAAAAAGGTTGATTAATTTAGTTTTTCAAGACCATTTTCTGTTTTTGCTACTGTGGCTTTAAGACTTCTATATGTAAATGACCTCTGTCCTACCAAAGCTACCACAGTTCATCAGCACATTTAAAAATATAGCAGTAAATAAGTTTATTTGTATAATATTTAAATATTTATGGATCACACTCTGTTTTAAGGTCCAATTATTAACAAACCATTAACTACAACTTTTGCATCAATAAACTCCTAATTTTCAGCTTATTAATATTTAGTAAGGTAGTTGTTAATTGTAGGTATTGGGTAGGATTAGGGATGTAGAATATGGTCATGCAGAATATGTGCTTTATAAGTACTAATAAACAGCCAATATGCAAGTAATATGCATGTTAATAAGCAACTAGTTAATAGTGTGAAATGGTCCCTATAATAAAGTGTTACCTATTTATGTAAATGTATACAACTTACATGTGTATAAATTGTGAACTGGCCATTTTTTCTATGGCTGTACAGTTCAACAAAAAGGAAAAAGACACTGAAAAAGCATTTAACAATTTATTAAACAGCGAATATACTGATACAAATTTGAGTATATTTGATGTAACTCAATTTGAGATACCAAAAATTACAAAGAAAAGCACAAAAACTAGAAATAAAAAATAAAATTCATAGTATTGATTTATTTTTATTTTAATTTTTATGATTAATGAACTTTTAATCTTCTTATGAATCCCCATTAATTCCCTCACAAACCCCCAGGTGTGAACCCCAGTTTGGGAAACCTTGGGTTATCTTATTAGTATCGTATTACTTTATTTGTTAATGAATCTATTATTATTTTGTATTTATTTATCATTTTATTTTCATTGAACCAAGCTGGTAGGCAAATGTGGGTGGTCATATGTTAATGAGCTCATAATTGTGGGGTCATAATGCATATCAATGTGTTTGCTTTAATCGTGACTTCATTGTTACTCTCATCTTTATGTTCACAGGCAGAGCCTGAAGGATTCTCTCATTTCCATTTGTACGTGTGTGCTGCCTTCCTGGTGCGATGGAGAAAAGAGATACTAGAGGAGAAAGATTTCCAGGTAAGATGGTTTTTTGTGTCGTGTTGTGCGGTCCCTGAGCCGCAGTATGTGTCGTCCTTGCGTGAGCCCCCTCCTCCCTCATTAACTTGCGGGGTCGAGGGGTCAGTGCGCCTGCATTAGTGTGATGACAACAGCAGCTGTTGTAAGGTGACATTGCGCCATCCCATTGAGACTCTTCTATTTCCTGTCCCCTCTCACGCTCACTCGTTCCGTGCGATTGAGAGGTAAAGGGTTTAGGCATGAAGGCTTGGAGAGGGCAGATGTGTCACCAGAAGTACTGTATAATATGAGTTTGCTTATATAACCAAAAGTCCCACGTCTATTACTGGATTCTTGTGTCTTTCTATTCCTCATCCTGTCAATCACTCAACCATCCCAGTTCAATGCCTGTATTTTTTTTTTTTTTGTTATTATTATTTATATATATATATTTTTTTAATACAGAAATTCATGATAATGTTAATAATATCAAA
>JAFVLL020026235.1:0-17584 GCA_021397915.2 Tor tambroides
TTATTTAATACACGAGTTTCACAATTTGAGTTGAATTACTGAAATAAATGAACTTTTCCACAACATTCTAATTTATTGAGATGCACCTGTAATAGTGATTTATTGTTTACTGCTAATCATGTTAACATTACTGTTATTTTGTGACTGACTGTATTTTAATAATTGAACATTGTCATGTTTTCATTCGTAAAATAATTTATTTTAATGTATTAAAAATACAGTTACTGTCAAACATGCAACAGTGCAAATATTGAATGCATTTACATGAACAACTGAAGATGGCACCTAAATAAATAAATATATCTTCATTGTATTGTTTGGATTTTTTCCCCTAGTATACAGTTACACTCAATACCATTAAAATATCAAACTAAGACAACATAAACACACTTCTCATGCAAAACATGTCATAAAAACAAAGTTTTGAAATGCTTTGATTTGAAACGTAAAAACAGTATTTGGCCACTTTCTGTTTGTCAACTGTTAGAAGAACATGTTCAGAGTAAATGTGATAAACTACACCTGTAGATACTCTGCTACACCTATACTGTACATGTACAAACGCAATGATCCAGATTCCCTTCACTGACTAACACCTCTTTGTTTTTGGGCTGGAAAAGTCATGTGGCATTTTTCCTCATTACACTGCTTTGACTACATCCCACTGTGGATTCTAAAAGAGATTAACATCCATTAAAAACTCCATGGTGGACTGACCGCGGAGACCTTCTCACAACAACACAGACTAAGTGCAATTAAAGCTCTTCGACAGTCTTTGTCTAAAATTCGACATGGTGGCAGCGGGGGACATGACTGCGAGCCTATTGTTTTCCTGGTTTTGACGGAGGATACGGCTTAGCACAAGTGGAGCTTAAAATTCCATTTGTCTAGGAACTGAATCAGACAGCGAGACTTAATGCAGTTGTGCTCCTTCAGAGCCAAGAGGAAGCTGGCAGACTCTAAAGGAATGTGTGAGAACAGGTCTACAGGAAAGAGTTGATCTGCATTGGTCTCAGTGAATTAATAAAATAAGGACATACAGGGACATGAGATATGATGACTGGCTCATTTTTAGATATTGCGGCAACAAACTACACATTTGTATGTGTTTACTGCTTTGTTTTACCACCAAAAACACTAAAACATTGTGCAAATTAGGGGAAAAATAGTGCAAAATATACAGGTAGCAATTTCTTCTTGCAGGCTGGTTCTGAGTGCTCACTTTTGACAAATCCGGCAGATTACAGCAATCCGGTGTGCTTTACAGCGACTATTCAATCATAATTCCAATTGTGATCCAAACACCAGAACTGGCTCTTTAAAATGATGAAAGTGCGCTTGACTACCTCACGTCTAGATACATGCCTTCATCATTTGATGAATTACCGCTGCTATGATCATTAGAACATAAACACAAACATCTCATTTTATTAAAAGTCTGCTTTTAATTGCCTCCTAAATTACCGCCAGCTTTCCGCGGGTGGCAATACCGAAATGCTAATTGCGCCAATCAAACAACACTGACTTATTTGAATTCAGTGCATTCTATAATAAGCTTCATTTGCATATAAAGGACAACAATGATGATGAAATAATTGACATATGCCTGGTACAGCATTAAATTGGTGCATTAATGCATCTGGTCAAGCTGAATGAGTTGTCGGATAGTGAATAATACTACTTTAGTGGAAAAAAAAAAAAGAATATGTTTACTGTGTGTGAATAGTATCATATTTGCTACAATAAACATATCAATCAAAGTTTTTATATTAACTTTCTAATGATAGCTATAATTAGGGTTTTATTAAAATTCGTTGTTGAAATATAAACATTTAAACGTGATTTGAAACAGATTTACTTTAACATGCATTAAATAATAAGCATAAATAAATATAATGGAGCGCACAGGCTATATCTTACAAAATGCTCCTAGAGTTCGTTTTTTTTTTCTTGTCTAGCTAATGAGGAGATGAATGGCTTTCCTGGGGCAAGTGATACGTGACATATTGCTCACAAGCATTTCATTGACGTCTTTCTGCGGTTGAAACATGATTACACGAGAGATGAAGCATTTCAGTAAGTTGTACTGTATCTTTTAACATACCTTCAGTTGTTTGTTTGTGTTTATTCTTCGCTTTAACGAGTAACTAACGCGGAAGTGATGATTGGTTCACGTGTGCTATGTGCTGCAGCTAAACTGAGCTAATCTGTCACGTCACATTAAAGAGCGCCAAAATGCATTTATTGGTTGCATTTCTCGATAAAACGCGACGGATTTTGAAGCGGAGACTTTATTTGTTATAAAAAGTTACAAAGCAGTAAGCCTATAGCCATTACTGGATGCCAGGTGAGCTGCTATATAGTGAAGTTTTAATCGCTTATCAGCTGAAAACAGCATAGCCGGGGACAGGGATAATTTTTAAGCTAAACCACTGGCAAGAATGCAGAGGTCATTGTGGATGGTGACATTTTCCAGCACAATTTGTAAGTCCAAAGTTTTTATCGTGTAGGTTACACAGTGGTCTCAAAATCTGGACACTTAAGCCAAACTTAAAAAGGACTTTTCATGAGGAATCAAATTTTAATCACACTATGGAAACATACTGTAAATTCCAGAACTCAACACTTCCTGGTAAAAAAAAAAGAAAAAGAGAGACATTTCATCACTTATTGACATTTAAACAATTTCAAGTGTCCTAATACATTTGGCGCCAATATACGTCATATATGGGGAATGTAACATTTCTTGGAATGTAGCATAGAGACAGCTATTGCTCAAATGTAGGGTATGTGCTGACATCTGCCATGAAGACAGACTGAAAGAGGGCAGGAATTTGAGCAGACCAGCGCTTCGCCCACCCGAGCAATTTGGTGCTGTGATGGGCGTTCAGAAAAAAAAAAAAAAAAAGGATGGTCAATCTCCTGTGGGAGCGGGTGGGCTTGAGGGGCATGCTGGAAATCTGAGTAAACAGTTGCTGTCTTTTGCCTCCCGCACCAAGTGCAAGGCTGGCTGGGAGATTTATAGTTGTGAGGGTTTGTGTAAGAGGCCTTGGAATATGTTCCAATTCCAGCTTCCCAATCAAACCCAGCTAATGTAATAGCCCCATCTCAGGACCGCCCGCACCCACCTACCAATCCCCTACCCCCTCCACCCAAAACAAAATCAGTGGCTGCAGCCAGCTCAGCGGACCGCAGGTGCGCGCTCGGCTATAACTCTCATTTTCAGCAAGCGCCCCGGCGAGTGGGTGAAGAATGGAATCATGGGAAACAGCGGTGGCTCTCATAAACATTTTACAAGGATGATTATGTGCTGGTTAGACTGGAGAAATCTCCAGCCATGGTGAAATCAATCACAGACGGACCCCCCTATTGTAACCGCAAACAATGCTGTACTCTGAGCATGTGTATTTTGGTGTGTTTAATGCAGGCATTGTTGCGTAATATTTGTGTCAGTGCATTTGTGGTGCAAGCAAACAGCTGCTTTACACATTTTAGGTTAATGTGCTGAATTAGGGTTGGTTTCCAAATATAGTTGTAGTTTTTTCCTGATGAATATATTTGGAAACAGATACATAAAGTGCTTTTCTTCAAATGTTTTGTAACTGTCTATGACAACATTAGTCTATTTAGCTTAGGTAATAAAACACCCCTGCTAAAAGGTGGCTTAAACCAGCCCATCATGAACAAGCTGGTTAAACTGGTCTCTTTGATGGTTTTAGAATGGTTTTGGACAAGTTTAAAGCAGAGCGACTAAGCAGACCAACTTGACACCAGTTTGCCACAAGAAGAAAGCAGCTAGATCACCTTAGACCGGTTTAAAATATCTGTAGAACTGTCAGAAAAGCCCATATTTGGTCTATCAGTGACAATATGAAATGGTTTGGTTTATTATACACATAAAATGCGTATTTATATACACTCAAACTGATTAGCATCATGTTTCAAGCAGTGTTAATTTCGTCAACGAAAACGACGACGAAAAATATTCGTCAACGAACCTTTTTTCTGTGACTAAAACGAGACGTTGACGAGCTAAAACTAATATCTGATGATAAAAACTATGACGAAATTTATGCAGCGTCTTCGTTAACAAGACGAGACGGGACTAAAATGTTATTTGAGGACTACCGGACATTCAAAATACATCCTATAGGCTAAGTTAACTGTCTTGTCTTTCAAAATGTGCGTCCCTGTCATTGGATTACAATCAGATGAAGGGCGTTCGCATATCTAGTCTCAGTATGGCAGCCGCAGCGGACAGATAGGCTACCAAAACACGAACTAACGATCTGAAACAATGGCCTCAGCACCTGAAGGGTTAGGGATAGGATGACCAGACGTCCCGTTTTTCCCGGGAGTCACAATTCGTTGTGGATTAATTTAAAGTTAGTGAAGGCGCGACAGGCGGAATCGCGCTGATAGAAGTGCTCTCTCTCGCGCACGCTCCACTTCTTCAGTTCTCATACAGCGCGCGATCAAATACACACACAGCAGTCCAAATGTCTATGGTGTAGAGTATCTCACGTAAATACAGTCGGTTATGGCTTAAGTGAACGTAAACAGGTGGGTGAAAACTGAATGTGGTGTCAGTATTACATGCATGCCTTCCGTCTTAAAGGGACAGCATTCCCAATTAAATACATATCTATAATACATATACAAAATTTATTTCAGTTTTTCCAAATTCAATCCTTGATTCAAATTTCTCATAAGCTTAATTGATTTGGTCTAAAGAGAGAAGAATTAATGACTATTTTTGTTTGAAGACTACATATAAAATAGCTACCAAAATAAATGTTGGTAACTGCAGTTTGACTAAAAGTAATGACTAAAAGTTGACGAAAATGCAATGACTTTTCGTCGACTAAAACTATGAAAGACTCAAATGACTAAAATGTGACTAAGACTACTAAGCATTTTCGTCTCAAGATAAAGACTAAGACTAAATCAAAAATGCCTGCCAAAATTAACACTGGTTTCAAGCATTAGCATTTGTGCTACGTTTCGTGCAGTGTTTACTTCTCCGAACATCACTATGTTTGCAGTTGTTCGACTGTCGAAGGTGACGTCGTCTAGTTACTAAATTATAGAGGTTTAATGCTATGTTAGCTTCATCAACAAATAAAATAATTTACCATGTTATACCCGCCTGTCTCTGCAAAGTTTTCTGCAAACATTCTGAGTTGAATGGAACATAGCATTAGCACATTCCATGCTAATGAATAAAGAAATCATCCGTTTCACACTCAGCTTGTGCTGGATTGGTTCTGGCTTTGTTCTCAACCAACAAAGCTGTCAGAAATATAAAGTAAGAATATCCCACAACCCGACTTTGAATAAAATACAGCATGAGGCCACTTGTTTCTTTCATGACATTCAGGTAACCAGTCTTGTCTCAAAACAAATTACAGGCTGTTTCATGGTGGTAATTTAGTTAGGGTAAAAAAAAAAAAAAATCCAAGAAAAATTCTTTTCAATAGTTTATGGCACTCCGCATTTTTTATGTATGTTGTGATGGCTAAAAATACAGAGGCCTTAAACTTTATACTGACACTTATTGTTATATATATTTATATACATATATCATATATTTTATAATATATATTTTCTTTTGCTGCTGGATAAAACAGTAGCCGTGGACGTCATACTGACACCTACTGGTGTGGATGTAGAATGACACATTTTCACACGTTTTCAGTTACCATTCTCATTGTAGAATTGCCTATAAATGTATATCACAGTTTATGATTTATATTTTGGTGGGTAAAAATACAAAGGACTTGAATGTTATACTGACACCTAATGGTGTGAAAGAAGCATCACACAAAATTAATGTTTTTCACACAGATGTTTCTGGCTACCAGTGCCACTGTAGGAATACTCTTTTGTAAGCATATGTCACCCATGACTAATATGTTCAGCAACCACAAGTAATTTTCTGATTTTTCTATCATTGGTGATTTAAAAACTAGGGCTGGGGAAAAAATCAATGTATTGTGAATCTAGAAATGAATCTGCATCGATTCTGAGATTTTCCAAATTCATTGTGATTCTCTCTCTAATCGATTCTGAGCTTAGTTTTCAACAGCAGAGGGCACTGCATGCTTTATAAACAGCCATACTCTGCTTGCCTCCTTTTCCTTACACACACTTGAACCTAAAATAATCATTCATAAAGTTCAAAAAGTTTAAAGCAAATTACAAGGGCATTCACAGTGAGCTTTTTACATTAATCTCATGTCATAGAAGCATTCTGAGACGAGATGCAATTATATGACTAGATTAGAGCGCTATCTGCTGTTAAAAACTAAGCTCAGACTCGATTCCATAGAGAATCGTGATGCATTCAGAATCAATCCATGAATTGCGATGCATCGATTTATCATGACAGCCCTAGATAAAACATGCCATACTGACACCTACTGGTGTGGATGTATCATCACCGAAAGGCAAAAATTTTCAGTTACAAATACCATTGCAGAAATACACAAATTCAAACATAATATAAGAATTATTTAAAAAATACTTTAGATAAAGAATTTAAGTATCTTTTGAATTTTCACAACTTCGAATTTAAGTTGTTTTACCCTTAAATTGCAAATAAGCTTTATTTTTACTACAGTTCGGTTTTTTAAAGACTCGACCTGACTTGACGCATTATCTTGAGCTCTCCAGAGATAGTCAAAAACCCGCACAGTGTGGCAGTAAGTGTGTGAAGAGAGAGCAAGATAGAGAGAGGAAGATAGGGAGACGGTGTCCTTTGGGAGAAGGCAGAGGTTGTGAGCACAGTGGAGACAGACAGACAGTAGGTGACAAAAAATATATGATGCAGCAGAGCTCCAGGCACAAAGGTCCCTGACAGGTGAGACCATATTATAGATGAGCTGTGCATGATGATGTCGGCAGGTGTGTGGCAACTGGATTTTTTTTTTTCGAAGATGGCGGTAAATTATTTATAAACACAAGATTAAGTATATGAGATGAGGCTTCTTGGTTACTGTAAAAGAAAATGTTTGTGTTCGTAATTTTTAAGCAATTCACCTCTGAAATTTTCTTTTCATCCAAAGTCACTCAGACCCAGAAAATAATGTTGAGCAATCGTAAAATAACTCTTTTAAGTTAGCTGTAGATGTTTCCACCTAGAAGTTAACCAAAAATTAGATACTTATTTTTCTTGACACATTTATGTATAAAATGATTTACATTCTGTTTTATAAGCTGCGTCAAACTTGGTGTGTGGCCTAGTTCTTGCAAACAGATTTAAACGCCCACATAATGATTGACTGGAGTTTGTTTTCATGACATTTATGTGTTATGTATGTTTCTTGTACATTGTGAATTCTTGCTTTCGCCTGCCAATTGCATTTCTCACCATTCCTTTTCGGAGTATATTGGGTCTGCCTAGTTTTGTCCGTTTGCTTGGATTTTGTTTTAGAAAATTGGATTTCAATTTGAATTTGTCTACCTTGACTGATGTTATCTTCTCTCAATAAAGCGGCAAATGGATTTTGAACTACAACCTGAATCAGCTACATTACGCCCGAGAAAAATTTAGCAAGTTAGCTGATGCCACCGGGTACCAGTTTCCACCGTACTATAAAATCAATCACAATGAATGTTGAGTTAAAACGTCTCAGAGATGGTAAGTTTTTACTGTGAGTTTTAACATTCCCTTGGTTTTCAGTCCTTCTCTTCTCATTTTTCTGCTTGCTAAGGCTGAAGGAGTTACCTTTTTTTTCCCTTGTTCCAGCACCTGCTTGTATAAAACACACCATCTGTGTTTTATTCAGCTGTCTCTGACTACATGGAGGGAATAGAGTTTGTGCTTCTGTAGCAAGTACAGTAATTACACAAAGCTCCATTAAATACTAGGAATGTGAGAAAGACCCAACACCGATGTTACAGTGAATCTACAGAAAACTAGTCATGAAATCATGCAGGATGTAGGGCCCTATGAAATCCGTTTTATTTTTTCCCAAATTGCGTTTTATTTTTTTCTAAATTCTGTTTTTTCCGTTTTAATTTTTCTGGACTCCTTTTTAATAGTCAAATTAAATTTCATTAATCAAAAAGCATGTCTAATTAATTAAAATCATGAAACTTATACAATTTAATATTAATTTATTAAAAGTGTAACAAAAATTACATCATGTTTAGGGCCGTATGAAATGTTTTATTTTTTTCTCACCTTATGTTTTATTGTTAGCAAATTCTGTGTTTTAGCATGTCTAATAATTTGAATGCATGCAAACAATTTTTATTCATTCTTACAGTAGCCTTATGAAATGTTTTTTTTTTCCCCCCTCAGAAATTCTGTGTTGTGTATTTAAATTTTACTGGTTATCAGATGAAGGTATAAAACATTGATTTAATTTATAGTTTAATTAATGAAAATTTAAATGTTTAATTTTTGGCAAATAAAGGGGATTTACTATTCAAATTAAAATATTTTGTGATTATTTCTTAAAAACAGAAGCAGTAGTAGTAGTATTACATACATTCTACTAAATAATAGTAATATAGCCTATTTCTGGCACAATGTCTTTAAAAAGTTAAACCGAACTTTTATTTTGACGGGTTGCCGTGAATACCTTTAAAGTACTGTGTGTATATGATATGAGGCTAGTTTTACTCAAATGAAATGGTAAAATGCTCGTAAAGCGACTCACAGAGCAGTTTTGGAGATATTGTTTATGTCCTCATTGAGACGGCAGATGCTGAAATCACCGCGAGCGTCACGCGCGCTCTCTGTGTGACTAGTAAACAAAACCGCGCGTCTGCTCCATTCATACAGAGACTGGCAGAACATGCAGGATTCATATTTAAATCGACTTTTGCGGCTTAATATTTACAGATACTAGTCCATATCGCGATTTAAGTGTAATGACCTACTTTTGATTAATTCATCCAAACTTTGACAAATTCCGTAACATTCAGCGTTAAACTGTAAATTCCGTTTTTATGACTGGATTCAGCGATTCCGTCCGCGTTTACTGCATCGCGGAAATCATAGGGCCCTCAGGATGGTTGGCAGTGGATGCAAAAGGAAGAGAAAGGACACACTAGGGGTGAGGGGTGTAACCAAAATCTTATATGAAAGCATAAATAATGTAATATGATTGTAATCAGGATATATGTAGAGAAGGTACAGTAAACATAAAAATGATACAATAAAAAATAGACTAACAGTATAGATATATATCATAAATGTTCTTATTGAAATTCCTGACTGTTGATTGCTGACTTTGCTATCCTGCTAAATCTAAGCACGTTTGAGATTATTGTTGAGATCTGACACTCTACAGGAGACATGTTTCACTCCAGGTGAAAAAAAAAATTGCTGAAGCTGAAATCATATTTTCTGTCTATCATATACTTCCTCTCAGTTATCCTTTAATAAGACCGGTTTCTTGTCTCTCACCTCCTGTTTTGAACTATACTACCCTACAAGTGGGTCAAACAGCAATTTTAACTCAACTGCAAGGGCCGAATCCCAACCTCTGTTATTGTTGCGTGGCCAATGAACTGGCCTTGGATCAGCACGCTGAAAGGCTGCCAAAGAAAACCAGCATGGCATAAACAAATCAGTATTCACCTTAGTGCAAGCTGCAGTTTGAAGATCTATCGTCAGAATGACTTTTCTTGAAACTTCTCTTAAGTGCAGTCATGCAACAAGATTACCACCCAGGCCCTCATTTGAAATGCCTCTCCCATACCTGTCAGACTAGCAGCAGATGCACAGCTAAGCCTTCAGATTCCAAACACCATCTCTGGATTTAATCCAGGGCTGAATCTGCTTTGCTGTTTGTAACTCTGTGGTATTAAGCTCAGTTTTCTGTTTGCGCCACAAAAAATAACCCTTGAGAACAATGTGGGCCCCATCCGACAGAATCCAAAAGGAGTGCCGCAGTCATTGCGGCGAAAAGAGAGCTTGAAGGAGAATATGCCAATGTGAATCAGTGTCTCTTTGGCCACTATTTTTGATCTTCTCAGCCACATGTACATATGCAAAATCATAAATAACTCCTGCTAACTATGGCACCAGAGCTACGGGCTAAGAGTCTTATCTCCAAGCTTTGACGAGGCTTGATATTTATATTGTGAGTGTTATACATAACTGAGAAGTGTGAACTGCTTGTTGATTGAAGGGTTGAAATCTTCACACTGGAAAGTGTGATTCTCAAGCATGTGGAGATTCTCACGTCAGAGCAGGGAATCAATTCTGCCATGTAAAATGCACATTTTCTGTAAGAGAAAAGATGACAGACATGTATGTGAAACTGGAACATGCACTGCTTCAATTCTCTACTGCAACACTTTAAGGGGTTCAATTTGATGTGTTTGATTTCCCATCTGTAAAGTCCAGATAAAACAAGTTCAAGGTGGTAGCCGTGGTTTGAAACCATGGTAGTTGTTTTCTAACTGGTTTAGGTCATCTTGGGTACCATCTTGCCTGTTTTAGCCAGAAGTGAATTTTGTCTACATTTATAAGTATGTCAGCATTTAGATTAGCCCAAAGTTAGCACATGAAAAGCAGACGTCTTCTTCAACCCTGTGAAGACCCACTTTCCTCATAGAGTTCAGCTCCAAAACTAATAAAATGCTTCTGAACCAGCTAACTAAGCTTGTGTTTTGTTGAAGCATGTTGGAAATAAACTTTGCAGGACAATTGGTCCCCAAGAGCAGGGTTGAAGACCTTTAGCACAGACTAAAAAAAAGAGAAAAAGAAATCCCATTTTGAATTTATAGGGTTTCTGAGGTGGTCATTATTGGAATATGATAGCTGGTTGTTGTTACACACCCATCAGCTCATTGTTGAGCTGATCAACTGACTTAACCTTGATATCATCTTAAGGTGGTAGCTGTAGTTTGAAACATAGTAACTGGAATTTAGCTGCTTCATTAGCTGTCATTAGCTGGTCCTAGATGGTTTAAGTCATCAACCAGCTGGATTACCATCTCGGTCATGAGCCCTGTTGAGAAGAAGAAAAAAAAAGTGGTCAAGCTGGTCTACCAGGTCAGCGAATTTAGTCCTACCAGCTAGTAGTTGAACTAGTTAACAACCTAAACCAGATTATACATGCTAGAAACCAGTTTATGGCAGTCTATGCGGATTAAAATATAGTTTATGTCTAACTGGTCCATCATGGCCATTTGCTCTTATACTATTATAGTTTAGAACAGGGTGTCAAATTCAGGGATGTCAAACTCAGAGATGTTCCTGGAGGGCCAATGTGCTGCGGAGTTTAGGTCCAACCCTAATTAAACACGTCTAAACCAGCTAATCAAGGATTACTAGAAATGTCCAGGCAGGTGTTTTGAAGCTGCTAATAGCTCAACGCTGTAGGATAGTGGCAAATGACACATGGTTCAGATGGTTGACTAGCTGAACTACCATCTCAGTCAAGGACTCCCTTTGGGGGAAAACAGTTTATACCATTTTAAAGTGGTTTTACTAGTCATTGGAACAAGGTAGCTGGTCCAAGATAGTCTACAACGGTAGCCAGGGTAACCCACCTGCTGGGATTTGAGCTGGTCAGCCCCCGAAAACCACCTTGTACCAACTTATGGTGGTTGTAAACATCAGAGCTGGAGTCTAGCTGATCCATGATGGTAATCAGCTGGTCCAAGATGGTTTAGGTGGTTGTCCAACTGGATTATATTGATTAAGAGCCCTGTTGGAAAGAATAAGGTTGTTAAGATGGTCTTTGGAATTTGGTCTGTTTTTGTTGTTGATGCAAGATGGTCTATGAAGTCAGCGGGCATAGCCCAAACAGCTAGAAGTTAAGGTCTACCACCTAAACCAGCTACAGTAATACCTATAGTTGCAAAGGGGCAGGATTTTTTGGAAACTTTCAGAAAATTGAGAAATTTCATAAACTTTTGGAAAGTTTTTGGGGATTTTCTGCCCCTTTGCAACCCTATGTTTACCTTCTGGGAACTAGCATATGGTAGTCATTATGGTTTGAAATATGGTTGCTCTTGTCTAGCTGGTTCATCCTGGTCAATTGGTGGTCTATGATGGTTTAGGTGGTTGACTAGCTGGATTACCATTTCAGGCAAGGAGGAAACTTATACCAGTTTAAAGTGGTTATACTGGTCTTTGGAACATGATAGCTATTTTGTTGCTGGTCTAGTATGGTCTACAAGGTTAGCCAGCGTTGCCCCACCAGCTGGGAGTTTTGCTGGTTGGTCAACTAGTTTATGGTGGCTGGTGTATCGCAGGTCCATGATGGTCATTTAGCTGGTCTAAAATAGTTTATATCAATGGTCTCAAACTCCTGAAGGACCACAGCCCTGCAAAATTTAGCTCCAACCAGCTCCAACTCACCTGCTTGGAAGTTTCTAGTAATCCTGAAGGCCTTGTTGAGGTTCTGCAGGTGTGTTTAATTAGGGTTGGAGCTAAACACTGCAGGGCTGTGGCCCTCCAGAAACTCCAGGAGTTTGAGACCACTGGTTTATATGGTTAACAGGCTTGACTATAATCTTTGTCAAGGGCCCTGCTGAAAAAAAGTGTACCAGCTCAAGTATGCTTTTGGAATTTTTGTAAGATTATGAACCAACTCATTAGTTAGTAGTTCTCACCAGATAATAGTTGAGCTTGTCACCTGCCGAAACTTTTTTTCAGAGGAGACTGGCACTCATAAGACTAAAAAAAAAAAACAATCACTGGAAATGTCCACAAACATTAAACTCCCTGTATGCACATGTCTTCAGTTTAGTTGATGCAGAACAAGCCTCGTCCTCCAACAGGATATTATAAGTTTGGTCTTTTTTCATTTTAACCACATAGAGGATGCAATGAATGAAAGAGGGTTTGTTGTCAAAAGTACACAGAGCCTACTTCTGGATGTAAGACAACCTCAGATGAAGGGTTTGCACCCCACACCAATAATCACCAATCTTGTTAAATAGGTGCTTCAATGACTGATTTTCTACTGTCTTACCTGCAAGCGCAGTCAGTTCTGAAGTAGGTATTGATTTTTTTTTTTTTTTTTCCTGCAGTGAGTGCAGCTTCTCCCTTGATAATGGATCTGTATGGGACCATTTGACTTGTCTGCTAGGTCCTTCAATCATTCCCTAGGTTATTATATACAGTTACTGTAGATCAAACTATCTTACAGAGCCTGGACAAAAGACATAACATGTCCTAATAACTAGATTTGCATTTATGTAAGTAAATACTGGTGATTGCAAAGCAATAAATTTTTTTTTTTTTTTTTCTTTTTTTTTTTTTTAAATGTTCCAGAAAAGAGAATAAAGCCACAGCGGAACTAATGGACTTCAGAAGAAGCAGATAACCCATTATGCTACATTTTTCAACTAAAATTGCCCACATATGACTGAAATTATCAACTAAACATCAGTATGTTGTGGTTCAAGCTGATTTAATTGCAGACAATTGCCAACAAGTCTACGCGCACACTGATGCCACAGTGTCGTCATACATAAATTAGGTGTATTTAAGGAAGACTCAAAACCATCAACACAGTCTGCTCAAGCTGAGTTAATGTGTTATGTGTCACTTTGTGCCCACCGGTGGTGTTATTCGTGGAATGGAGAAGTATGTGCCCGTGCTTTGATAACACATGCTGCTCTTGCTGATTTAAATCAAGGGTGGCGTGCCATTGTGCAGAAAGACAGGAAAACAGAGGGGCCTTTGTGTGTGTGAGGTGTGTATGTGTGTGACGAGATTAGGCTTGCCAAAGCCCACCCTCTAAAATGCTTGCAAATATTGTGCAAGCCACCATTATAAAACCAACACACTTGGTGAAAAAGGTATTTAAAAGGCTAATATTGTGTAAAGATTTAGATATCAGTGGTTTTGGAAGGCAAAGAGTGTGTTTGACACCCAAGGTCAGGCACTTGTCTAGACAGCTTAGTTATAATGGTGTGAAGGAACTGGTTTTATTGACCACATTATTAATACTATACTTGATTTCAAATAAAACATGTATAGGTAATAGCATTTTTTTTGTTCAGAGGCATGTGAGGTCATTGAAATAGATGCATGATCAAATTCTGGAAGTGCCAGATCCGGATCTAGTCTGTTCCAGCACAAATTATGCCCTGCATGCTTCCCCTCCAGTATCAGCTGTGCATGTGAATCAACACAGAAGGCAACATTTTCTCAAAAATATAACATTCACAAGACTGATACATTGTTTACTGCAATTGTGATTCCTTTGCAAGTACATTTATGCCTCCCCTATGCCGCATTAAAGTTTGTTTAAATGCACCTTTTCACAATATATGCCTTTTTTTTGTTTGTTTTTTACATATTAAAGACAGCTCTAGAGAAAAAGCCTAGCCCAGATTTTTTGAAATGCAAATGTTACCTAGATTTATCAAAATGTATTTTCCATAAAATGTAATGACATAACTTTTTGAAATTTTGGTATAATTTTTTATGCAAAAAAAGTGTTACACTGGTATTCCAATAGGACTGGGTGATAAAGCAGTGCTTTATATAAGTTGCCAAAACCCACAAAATTAATGTTGCTTAATTTATATTACCAGAAAAGTCCTTACAAACATATTGTAAACATATCAAATATTCAATATGTATCTCCTGGTTCTACAGTCCAGTAGATACACTGAAGAAAGAGGTGGATAACGATATTGATGTCGCTCACACATTATAAAGATCTAAGAATTCCCTAGTGTGTAGACTGGGGTTGCTATCCGATAACCACAAGCATCGGACATAAACCATTTTCAAATGTCCTGTGGTTGTGAGAGGCATTGGGGTTATTAAGATGGTGATGGCTATATCAGGAAGAGGAGGGGATCGTTGTACAAATTAACTGAATAATTTATCAAGCGAAGCCATGATTAGTCAGGTCTGAATCAATGGAGTACAGGCAAATGTGCTTGATTAGGCGATCAGGCTGATTCGTAACTAGCACACAGTCTATGATGAGCCAGTATTCTGTTCTGAGTGCTCATGGCAAAGACTTAAATCAGATTATATCAGCATTGACACTACAGCTGCCATTTTGTTCATGGTGTATAGATAAAAAGATTGATAGACAGACAGAATGATAGCTAGAACGATAGAAAGATAGAACGATAGACAGATAGATAGATAAAACAACAGACAGATAGATAGATAGATAGACAGATAGATAGATAGACAGACAGACTCGAAAGAGCGATAGATAGGCACACATACATACAGACAGAGGGGAGAAACAGTTAGCTGACTAGCTAAACTTGCTGAACACCAGCTTGGCCAGGCTGAAAAATCAACTAGAACAGCTTAAACCACATAAGACCAGCAAACCACTTTAAGCTGCACTCTTAAAATCCTCCAGAAAGGCTGCATAGAAAAAAAAAATATGTGAAAGGAAAAACATATCTCACAAACAGGCCACAGAAGCGATAACATATCTCTCCATTTCTGTTACTAGCCTGCAGCCAGGCTTTCTCCAGCCATCATAAATACAAATAACAGCTACACTTACATGCTAAACCACATTGCTAAACGCAGATCTGTCCCACACTGCAAAGCTAAAAAGATTTTTTTCATTTTGTCTTTTTTTTCCTTGACTCTGCACCAGGATATAGCTCCTAGCACGTTAACACCATTAGCCACACCGCCAATTGCGCTATGAAAGACACTTATCAAACCCCTCAGTACTAGCATCTTGGCGGCTGCGCCAAATGCTACTTTGCTAGCAGGAGGATAGCAAATCCTTCCTGTTTTTTTTTTTTATTTTTTTTTTAAATGTACAGGCCAATGGGTATTTTTAACCACAGTGTGTGCTGAGGCCATTCGTCTTTCACTTCTCTGTGCCAGTAGACCAGGAAGCGGCTAACAGCATAAACGGCGGGAACTTGGTAGCTTCTTTGATGGTATTCACTGTGAAAGAACCAACCTGGTCTCATGATGAAAAACGTACCTGTGGGATTTTTTTCACAAGACGTGAAATACGTACCACCATGTATGTTTCGTGACATATTCAATGTGAAATGTCCACTGGGTGGCGCTAAAAGAGTGTTCGTATTTTTCCCCGGAACAGATGAACACACATATATGTTTTATGTGACGTTGGTTTTGTCGGTGTCACTGCAGTTCTGACTTGAAATGTCCATTGAGTGGTGCTATAACTCTAATGCTCTGTTTTAAAATAGCGTACCATCTGCACTACACCTAAACCTACCTGATAGTATGAACAAAAGCAAATGTGACATAAAAACGCAATTGCAAGCATGCCATTTTAGCTTGTTTTTCGATCTCTCATCTTTCAGCTCTTTCATCGCGAGTCATGTTTTTGACCGGATTCGTACCCAAGGATTCTGCATCCTAAGTCCAGTTCTGTGCGGCTGAGTTACTGATCAAGCTTGTTACGTCCAGAAATTGAAACATATGGAGCTGTGATCATAACTGTGTACAAAAACAATTACAAGTGCTCGCTGTTTTGCCGCCTCTAGTGTTCATTTCTGTTGGAAATGGCAGTGATATGTACTTATTGGTCCGTATTTTGCGTCTTGCGAAAAAGTTTCCACAGGTACGTTTTTGTCGAGATCAAGTAGGACAGAACATTATGGGGGCTTGTTTTTTATCCATCAGAAATTGACTGAATGTTGAAAAGTGGTTGTTAAATACTATAATTTTACAAACCCCTAACCCTAAATATTAAACTATGTTGTGCACAACCCACCTGCATTGTTTGTGCTACGAACATGAATGAAAATTTAAACCATGTGACGTGGAGAAGTTGTGTGCTACTATGTTTCTAGGAAAATGTGAATAGATTCTAAAAATGATCCAATTGAAGGAGGGCCTAAGACTTATCTAGTGACCAGAATATAATACTTGGTCCTTAAAGTTGAGCTTTTAACCCTAACATATGTAGCAACATGCTAACATTCGCTCACAACACTTTAGTAACTACATATCAATGCTAAGCATTCTAAAGGGAAAGTTTACATAGGTATTATATAATATATTGGCTTTTAAATATATTGACTTTTCTGTAGTATCATTCATTGTGACTCCGCCTCCCCAAAATCTAAAATGAAAAGGAAAAAAAAAGCATCAATAAAAAAATGACATTTCTAGATTTATTTTAACAAAAAATATGTATGTATGTATGTATGTATGTATGTATTTATTTTATTTATTTATTTATTTATCACTAACTCACTCACTCAATGAATAAATAAGGATGGGTTGTGTATTTATTCCTTTAGATTAACTGATTGATTGATTCATTGATTCATTCATTCATTCAACTATAAATAAATAAATAAAGTAAATACAGTACATACATTATAGTTAGACTGTATTTATTTAGAATGATTATTTACTTATTTGTTATAAATACAATATTTACCATTAATAAACACATATGCAATCTAACTACACCAGTTTATGGATTTTAAATAGTATATTTATTTAAAAAGAAAATAAACAATGAACACATAATATAACTACACTGGCTTTAATAATTTATTTCTTACTATTTATTCAAATTGTTTTATTATTATGTTTATAAATACATAAATAGGGTTAAATAAAGCCAGTGTAGTTAGATTATATAGTGTAGGTATTTAAAATATAAAATATTCTAAATTA
>JAFVLL020026236.1:0-32447 GCA_021397915.2 Tor tambroides
GAGTGCTCCTTCCTTTTCAGTGCTGCTAAGATGGCCAATTTTAAAGGATCGGGTAACAGGCCAGAGTCACACATGCTGATGTCTGTCAAATGGCATTTCTGCAAGCATCATTAGCATGCCCATGTTTTATTCTTAACTTTACCAGTCATGTCACCCTGCGAGCCCCCACCCATTACTGCTACGGTGAATCATTGCTATGTTATTTTTTGTCTATCTATCTATGTAGCTACCTATGTATCTACCTATGTATCTACCTATGTATCTATCTATCTATCTATCTATCTAAAATATATAACAAACATTTGATATTAAATGTATTACTTAAACACTTATTCTTGCTTTTGCTCACAAATCATTAATAGTATACATAACACAGATCATAATACAGTAACGCAATAAGTGACAATAAACAGGGGTTAAAAGGAACCATACAAACTGGACATGAATTGTGTTAAAAAAAATTTAAACTATAACTTTAGAAATTAGAAGGGCAAGCAATCCACAGCTGACTCCATCAGTTCACTGATGCTATATCTATAACCTAAGCTTTTAAAATAAGAAATTATTGCTATTCTTGAAAACAGATACTATATCACACTATAAGAAGAAACACTGAAAATCAGATGTTACTTACTGGCGTGCCTTGCCCGGTGCTTGTTGGGCTCGTTGACCTCCCTCTCCGATTCGGAGTCCCACTCCTCTGAGGGAAGTCCAAAGGACACAGATGAGGAGGTGGGAGCTTCTTCAATGTGCCCTCCTTCTTCCCCACCAGAATCCAACCGTTCACTGGCCTCTACCCCCTCCTTTCCTAAACTGCTTCCAGATAACTGCTGCACTGTCACCTCCACCTGTCCTGGCAAAGCAGGGGGTATGCTAACCAACACACCACGCTGGCCAAGTGGTTGCCGGTCTCGTCGGGGTATGTAGAGGGGGTTACCTGGAGTAAATGCGGTGGTTGTATAATTGACACTCTCATCCGTCTGTCTTTGATGGATGTCTCCCTCAACTCCATAAGCACTGCCTAATGCAGTACAGTCTGGCTCCTCCAGGGTGGTCTTGGAGAGCGAGAGCTGCAATTCGACCACAGATCCTGGGGTTACATCCAAACTGGTGTCTCCACCACCCTGGTCATTGGTACCTCTACTTTTATGCCTAGAAGCAGGTATTTGAACTTGGGTCCGGACCAATCGAGTCCTCGCCGGACACTCTCCATCGCTGTCTGTCTCCCCATAATATGCTTCATCCTGGGACTCAGAGGCGTATAGTTCCTGTGGCTCATGAGGCCTGGATGGAGAAGGGATCCGAAAAGTGGTAGTAACCATTTCAAAGCTCTCTTGAGGTTGACCACAGCATCTAGAGGGAGGGGATCATGGCAAAATCACATTATTTGCAGTTAATCCGTCCATTTTAACAGCAAGACTTCATTATCAAGCAAACCATTCATTGGAAATGAGAAAACTACCCTAGTTTTCAGTTACCATTGGGAGAATCAAAAATTGAACATTTTATTTTTCTGTGGATCACATATTAATGTCGTATTAATCTAAATGAATCTCGGTAAGAGATTCTGTTTTTAATTTTACAGTGGGTGATTTAGTATGTGTTTAGTATTTCAAAGGTCAAGACAGGCATAAACAAGACATTTCATGAACTATACTATAAAAATGCAAATAACTGTACAGTTTAATGCATGCATCACAGTATGTCACATCTGGTCTAGAATGAGTGACAGAAGAGGAAGACAACCTTTAATACTTCAAAAATGAAATGAAAAAGCGATATCATTTTTGCCTAAAAAACCTCAAATCAACGACGTAATGCATTGAAAGTAAAGAGGCAACCAGAGTGCATCAAAGAACATTTGTCCAAGCAATAAAATACCTTTTGACAAGCAGCTGTAGACAGTCAGCTGAGGCCTCAATGAGATCAATGGCATCTGAGAGACTGAGGTTAGAGCAAGGCTTTCCATTCACTGACACCAGCTCATCATTCTCACACAATCCAGCTACGGCAGCAGGACTACCGTCCTCTATCTATAAGATAGAAAACAATCAGGCATTTATTAAAGGGTAACTTTAGTAATTTAAAAAGATATCATTGAACATAAAAGTAAGGGTAGACATCGCAATGTACACAAAAAGTGCTTTCCGTAAAAGTATCATAGTAGCTTAAGGGATAGTTCACCCCAAACAAATGCACCCAAAATCATTCTTTTTTTCTGTTCAACATAAAAGAAGATATTTTGAAGAATGCTGGGAAACAAACAGCTGCCGGTAGCCATTGGCTTCCAGTGTGTTTATATACTGTGGAAGTCAATGGCTACCAGCAACTGTTTGTTTCCCAACATTTTTTTATGTTCAACGGAAGAAACAAACTCATGTAGGTTTGGAGCAACATGAGGGTGAATAAATGATGACAGAATTTACATTTTAGGGTGAACTATCCCTTTAATACTGATTATTAAAAAGAAGAAGATACATTTGATAATAAATTAATACATTCTTAAAGAAGGGCGAAAGCATTTACACTGAAAAATCAATACTTTTTTTGTAAAACACAGTGTGAACATGTATAATACTGTACATGGATGAAAAAAGAACTATAAGCCCATCCTTGGTTCATAGACAGTGCATCTTAATTTAGACCAAGTGTCTCTAATTTACGCATCACAACAGCTGCATGTCAAATGACTAAACAGTGCTACTGGCCAAAGCAGGTCTATGAGCCATTAGCCTCGCAAAGAGAAGCAGAGATACTGCAACATAAGATTTAATATCAGCCATCTGTAACTTTGAGGGCATCTCAAATCAACTCTGCTGTAAGGTCAAGTCATAAAGCAGAGCAATTGCTCGTTGAAGATTGCCGTGTAATTGTAGAGACTCTCTGCTTGATTTAGCACATGGTATAATTGAAATGTTTATGAAGTAAAGCTAGCAAGTGAACTGGAAATCTATATCGAACTGCAGATCAAATCTTTAAAGTGAATATTTTCTCAGTCTTAATGGAGGATTCATGAAAAAAGTAACAAAGAATAATTCAGTCCTGAGATGACCTTATTGTTTATTTGGACAATTTCATTACAAGCCATTCCCAAGTATAATGGCAGCATTATGAGAGCAAATCTATTTATGACCATCTGCCAGTGATAAATACCTTCACCTAAAATAAACTTCTTAGATAAATCACCAAAGATCATGAAACTACAGATGTCATGCCATGCCTTCTAAGGTCATAACTTAAACTGGAGCAATTTCAATCAGGAATTGTGAGATTAGTTCCTCAGTATCACAGCTCATGTACACACAGCTGCTCAAGCCAGACACATTTGCTGGTTTCATTTGTGCTGACAACCAAAAAGGCTGACCGAAACTTTACATACAGTACAATGATGATTTTCTGTTGCAGATAATGTGTACTGTGTGCATTTAAAAAATGTGGGGTAGTATGTTTTTCACAGATTTTCACAAATTGTTTTTCTAAAGAAAAATATACAGTTATGTTTTACTTTTTGGTAAATTGTTGATTTAGTTGAATTAGTTTGGAATTAACTGCATTTAGGAACCTCAATTTGGTCCAGAAATTTGGTCACTGCCCCTCTCCTAAATCTCTAGGAGAATTTGCTTTTCTAGTGCATGAAATCATATTCCAGCCAACAATTATGATTATTCGTAAGCTCTTTGTTCATCTGAATCCCACATAACTGGAATTGCATAAATTGGAAAATTCTGGGAAAAGGGATATATTTTACAAATTGTATCATGTAAATAAACTTTGTTACACCTCAAATGGTAAGGAAATTTACACTGATGTTAAATAGCATATATAGCTTATACGCATGCTGTTGACTGACAGTTCTTGGATCCAAGACAGTTGGCGTCTCCAACGACCCCAGGAGGTTAACAAAAGCTAACATTGTAATATTGCCATCTGTTTACTGATGCCCAGGATCCAAGAACTGTCAGTCAACAGCATGCGTATGTAAGCTCTCTATACTATTTAACATCAATGTAAATTTCCTTACCATTTGAGGTGTAACAAAGTTGATTTACACACACACACACACACACACTTGTTTCGCTATCCTTGTGGGGACTCTTCATAGGCGTAATGGTTTTTCTGCTGTACAGACCGTATTTTCTATCGCCCTACACCTAAACCTACCCCTTATAGGAAACTTTCTGCATTTTTACATTTTCAAAAAAATTAATTCTCTGTGATTTATGAGCTTGTTTACCCGTGGGGACCTCAATGTAGGTCCCCACCGTGACACAAGTCCCCATGAGTCTGTGTGTATTCAGGTTTAAGTCCCCACCAGGATAGAAAAAACAGGTAAACACACACACACACACACACACACATATATATATATATATATATATATATATATATAAATCGCCTTAAAGCATATTAAAAAATGCACTGTTTGAAAACATTTTTACAATGGATATTTGCAAGGTTTGCTCCATAAAGGGTCTTTAGAGGACAATATAGTTCCCATTAATTACCACTAGGGGGCAGTGTGCAGTCAATAAAAGACACCCCATTCAAATACATTAAAGTTATTCTGAGATGAAAAATAAACTACAATACAAAATATCTGAGACTCACAAATGATCTGCAGAAAGTTTCTGTCTCCAGTGGCTTCTCTTCTCTTGCTAAATATTTAGATAAAACTCTACGCCTACAAATATATGTCCAAACAAGCACAGCGCTGCCACAGAGGAGAACATTTTTCATGAACGCACAGCTGGCTGTCTGTAGCTTTACAACACATTAAGGTGTAAATATTGTAAACAGCATGCACTGATATTTCCTATTTAAACTCATTACCAATCTGGCCTAAATACAGCTCCTCAACCTATTATGTTGCACATTAACAATCCTTAAAAATAGCCAAGCCTTATAAAGCCACTGGCATGATGCCCAGTTTAAAGGTGATGGTTCTTTAATTGAATAAAACCATGGAGCTGTGGGACTGTTATGAAGCTGCAGAGGAGATGGAAGAGCTCTGGTCACCGTATAAGGGCTTTTCAGAGGGACAGAGCCTATATAATCGCTGCTCAGATGGACAAGTAACGGCAGATATGAACACAAACCTCATCCAGAAAAGGAGGGGGAAAACCATCTAGCATTCGTACTTGTGACCACAGTAAATCTGATTTAAACTTCAGGGGGACATTTTATTTTGAATATTGTAATATTCACTCTTTGATATTTTCTCCAATTTCAGATGAAGTTCGAACGCCTTACAGAATTCCAGCTGCTGCTTTTAACAGTGCATAAATGAATAACAACACTACATGTAGCAGATAAAAAAGGCATGCATCATTTAAACACTGAGTATTATACATTTTACTTTATGTAAGGACACAATAGAAATGCAACTCCAGCATTTATGGTATTTGGCTATAGATACTATAAATGCTATAGATCTAATTGTTTGAGAATACACTGTAAAAAGTAAAAATGTGCAGTTTGTCTCCTGTACAAAGCAGTTTGCATAAATGTGTTAAATGTGCACTTGTAGTGTTCTTCAAAAAAACAACAACAACACACACACACACACACACACACACACACACACAAAAGAAGATATTTTAAAGAATGTTGGTAACCAAAAAGTTGCTGGTAGCTATTCACTTATAGTATGAAAAATTAAAATATTATGAAAATCAGTTGAACCAGAAACTGTTTGGTTACACACATTTTTCAGAATATCTTCTGTAAATATCTTCATTTATCAAAATATCTGTGCTCAACAGAAAAATGTAAATAATGACAAAACTTTCATTTTTGGGTGAACTATCCCTTTGAATGAGACAAAAAAAAAAAAAAAAAAAAAAAAAAAAACAAGTTCAGCTAACTGCATATAATATAAATTTGCATGTGCTTTTTATTATGTTAGTCAACACATCAAAATAAGTGCACTTCTTTAAGGATGAACAAAAATGTAAAGATCAAGATATAATGATATTTGGCATTATTACAAAGTGCACTTTTAAGAGACAGTAGTTGTTTAAGTGACATTTTATTTCATTAATATTGTATTATCTGCAAGTACAGTTTTTTAAATACTTTGAAGGCATGAAGTACACTACAAGTGCATATAAGTGAATACAATTACTTTCACAAGGGACATGAAACATTTTAGGTCATCTGCCTTTTTTTTTTTTAGCATAAGGAGATTTACAATGTGAGGAAATCCTTTATCAACCCAATACATTTTAATAACATTGCAAACACTGTGCTTATACAGTTGCAATACATACTGTACTAAAAGAGTAGAATGTGCTTAAACAAAGAGCCAACATGTTATTTAATAAGTCAGTTCATGCAAGTGAAAAGGGTGAGTGTGTAAAGCTTGAAAAAGAAGTTTCGAAAAACGTCTGCTTCAAAGAAACCATAAACATGCGTTATTCAACACTTTGATTTTTTTCTTTTGTTTGAAAGCAAGGCTGATTGCATTATAGGGCATTTGTTTCTTGGACATTGCGATCAAACATTATTTGGCATGAAAAAGTGCATTTTAAACGTAACATTTTGGAAGAGAAAGTCAAAATCACAATTAGTTTTGTTCTCATAACCGCACTGAGTAAATGCAGCGTGCTGGAAAGTTCTCTCAGCTACTTCTGCCTTTTTCACTGTTTCCAACAGACATTTCAGGTAAAATTAACCATGGTGGTCTAAAGACTGTCAGGTTCCCATTGTTAAATACACATTAGCGGTAAATGGTGGACTTTCATATACTTGTGCTGGGTGAGTTGAGTAGCAGTTTACCGCAGCACACAGGAGTGAATCCAGCTGTAATGTTGATAGCTAAATGACTTAAGGTTAAGCATAACTCCTTACTGCAGATTGCTGGATGCCTTCCATCGGTCTAACGGTTCATTATGAAAATGTTTTTGTACGTGCATGTTCAAAGGAGACTGTAGCAATCTGTACTATTAATGAACTCACACTGGGCCCTTTGTAGATGCCAAAAGATCCATGGTGTGCTCTAACTGTACGACAGAATAAAAAAGCAGACCATTCGCAAACTAAAGACTTTCACCATTATAAAGCAATGCTGCACATTATATACGGGAATGCAATATAAACACAACAGACATACATGAATGCATAATGTCCTAGTGAAAAAGCAATGTGCTTTTTAGCACTGAATGTGCATTAGCAGTGTATTTAAATCCTTGAAAGTATATATATTTAAAAATCTGTATTTGCAGATAATGTAATATTACTTAAATAAAAGGCCACTTAAGTGCACTTCAAGAAAGACATTTCATGACACTTAAGTAGACTTTTTAAAAGTGCATTTGAATTAAAAGTTTTATTTTAAGGTTAAATGTACTAAACATCATTGCAAATTCATTTAAATAAATAACATACAAGTTCTCATAGAAATGAAATTAAAGTCTTTTTAATTTATAGAACTATTTATAGAATCAATAGAACTAAAATGAAATTACATATAAACTAAAGATGCACTTAAGTTCTACTTAAGTGGGTAAAAGCACTCAAATGTTCATTTAATTGAATTTAATATACACTTAAACCATAATACATTTAATTAAAATTGGATCATTTAATTTCATTTAATTGGAACATGCAATTCTTTTAAAGTATATTATTTCCATAATAATTACTCTCTTTAAGTACAGAACACCATGACCTCCATTATGCATCACACTGAACAGATATTCATCGTGAACAGTATTTCTCAGCTTCATGTTATGTATGTTTTTAGGCATGTTTCTCTGCTGAATTTGCTCTTAGTTGAGTCAGGTAAAAGTTATGTCTTACAGATGACTTAGAGGAGCACGGCCCATGGGGTCACTCCACAAAGATGGAAGCACGTATCTCTCTCATGACAGCACAGGCAAATATTTGACTGCTCAGCTAAAAGTGTGAGTTTGCATATGTCTCATGTAAGCGTCAAGTCAGAAACTATACAGATCTAAAAGAAAAAGATCTCAACACCCTAACAGGAAAAAAACAACCAAACAAATTTACTCACCCTCAGGCCATCCAAGACGGAGAAATGTAGCATTGCATCACTTGCTCACCAGTGGATCCTCTGCAGTGAATGGGTGCCGTCAGAATGAGAGCCCAAACAGCTGATAAAAACATTACAATAATCCACAAATAATCCACACCGCTCCAATCCATCAGTTAACATCTTGTGAAGCAAAAAGCTGCATGTATAAACAACTTTATCATTAAGATGTTTTAGCTTCAAACCATTTCTTCTGGTTAAAATACGAGTCCATATTATCCGCTATTTCCAGTAAAAAATAATCATCTCATCTATAGCTGAATCAGAAATATGCACAGATCAAGAAAATAAAGAATAAAATAAAAAAATAAATAAACAATAAAAAACACGTCTAAACAAATATGTGGGTGGATTTTGATTTGATAGGACAACAGGAGATGGACTTTTTCACTAGAGGAAGCGTTATTATGGATTATGGACTGTTGGTCAGAAGTTTTTAAGTTAAAAATGTCTTGATGGATTTGTTTCTTATAAACATGCAGCTTTTCTCTTCACAAGATGTTAATTGATGGATTGGAGTGGTGTGGATTACTTGTGGATTATTGTGATGTTTTTATCAGCTGTTTGGACTCTCATTCTGACGGCACCCATTCACTGCAGAGGATCCATTGGTGGGACAGTGATGGAAAGATAAATTTCTCCAAATCTGTTCTGATGAAGAAACAAAATCATCTACATCTTGGATTGCCTGAGGGAATTTTCAGAAAATGTTTAGTTTTGATCAAACTGTTCCTTTAATGTTAATGAAAACAATACTCATTATTTACTATATAATTCTGCTGTCACAAGAAAAAGCTAAATTACAGTATTTTTCTGAAGCGGTTATACTGTACGTCCTCTGCTGGTCAACAGTGGAATATCAATTTTTCTGAAACTCACTGTGGTGACGATGACAACCTGACAGCTGGAGTGATTCATGTTCTGTATGATGGGGAAGTGATGTGATAGATGAGCATGATTTATTAAAACAAGGACCATATTAATCAAATTAGGAGAAAATAAAATATACACAAACAGCAACAGATCTTTATCCATCCCAAGTGAATTTTAGACTGCATCTGTTTAGAAGTTATTTAGCAGCATGTATGCTTCTTGTATATAGGCTATATACACACACACACACACACACACACACATATATATATATACATTAGTGCTGTCAAACGATTAATCGCGATTAATCATTTGAGCACTAATATATTTATATGAATATACAACAACCAGCCATATAAAACAGCCAGATAAGAGTCTTAGATTTATGAGTCAAGGCTATGGGTACACTGCATTTCTCCAGTAGTGTTGTATTTTAAAGGCAGACTTTTAAAATTATAATGACACCAAAAACAGAAGCTTACTTTGCCAGTTATAGTTTTATGAGGGTTAAACTTGAGTGCACTGTAATATCACTACAAAAAGTCAAAGTTTGCCAAAGCTATAGTCTATAAGCCTATATATGGACTGAAACCTTACTAATGGCTATTAATGTTTTACGGAATTGTAAAATACAACTATATTTTGTGAACAATTTATGGAGCTACAAATAAATGAGTTTTTCAGCTGAGAATGACATTATTGCTTAACTACCTGTACACTGGCCAGGAGCACATATTTCATCCAATATGCCCACTAGGTGACTCATGTCTATGTCAGTCCTCTCTCGTGTGTGTCATGTGTTCCCGCCTCTTATGTCCATATTTGGTTTGTTTCCTGTCCTTGTTTAATGTGATTATTAGTTAATTCTGTTCAGCTGTGTGTTTGTCATTATCCTGTGTATTTAAGTTCCTGCCTGTTCAGTTTCATGTCGTCTGGTCTACTCGTTACTCCCCGGTGTTCCTGTCTGTGTCAGCCTTGCCTTGTCTTGCGCTGCCTTGATGTCTCCATTAAAGACTGTTATTTTGAGTTACGTCCTCGTCTGCGTGTTCCTAGTTCCTGTATCCTCCTCGTGTGTGCACCATGACAGTCTAGTCTGTTATTGTTGATTTGTTGACTAGTACCTACATACTTGCCATACATATTTTAGCATTACTTTTGGTACGCTACATATTATTAGTTACAACAGTTACATGTAGAAGCAACCTGTGTAACAAATCTATTCATATTTTATGTGAAGAGGTAAATAAAACAAAAATTATGTTTTCATATGTTTTACAAAAAAAAATAAATAAATAAATATTTCCTTCTTGAAACTAAATCTTTCTTGAAATGTTTAATACAGTGTGTTATGTGCAGTTTCTTTGTAGTTTCCAGTTACGTTTACTAGCAATTTCTGAGTGAAAATTGTTTCAAATCCTACACCAATTTATTATTATTATTTTCATTGTAAGTTTTGGTCCTTTAATCTGTGTGGCTTTCCAATGATATTTAATAAAATAGCATTTGTATGTAATGTTAAAGTTCCAGGCAAATAAATAAATAAACAGTCACAAACACATAGGGATCAAGGAGACAAGGAACTTCTTCAAAACTAAAGACATTTATTTACCACACTCAGAGGTCGCAGGAGAAACAGAGAAACATGAAATGACGATCGAGACCGGACCCAGAGGGTAGGAAACACAGGGCTTTTAAACAGGACTAAACAAGATAATTAATCAAACAAGGCTGGGAACAGATTAACTAATAATAACAAAACGAGGAACGGAACAGGAAGTCCAAATAAGGTCACACGAGGAGGGGAAACAAGACACACACGTGACACAAACAAACAAACAAACAAACAAACAAACAAACAAATAAATAAATAAATAAATAAATGTCTTTAAATCGGCACAAATCTGTTAATTGTGAAAACAATTAAATTTAATCATTTAAAATTAAGAACATGGTTTAAAAAATGGGTAACTGTGGACCAAGAAAAACTGTACGAGATTTTGAAAAGAAAATTCTATGATAGGAAAATTCTGTCATTATTTACTCAGCCTCCACTTGTTCTAAACCAGGGGTGTCAAACTCAGTTCCTGGAGGGCCACAGCCCTGCACAGTTTAGATGCAACTCTAATTAAACACACCTGATCCAGCTAATCAAGTCATTAAGGCTTATTTGAAAACTATATGGTATGCATGTTGGAGCAGAGTTGGAACTAAACTATGCAGGGCTGCGGCCCTCCAGGAACTGAGTTTGACACCCCTGGTTTAGAACAAGTGGAGGCTGAGTAAATAATGACAGAATTTTCCTATCATAGAATTTTCTTTTCAAAATCTCATTGCAGTTTTTCTTGAGTCTGAGTCCACCATTTTTTAAACCATGTTCTTAATTTTAAATGATTAAATTTAATTGTTTTCACAATTAACAGATTTGTGCCGATTTAAAGACATTTATTTATTTATTTATTTATTTATTTATTTGTTTGTTTGTTTGTTTGTTTGTTTGTGTCACGTGTGTGTCTTGTTTCCCCTGTTCTAAACCAAACAGTTGACGGTAGCCATTGACTTCCACCAACATTCGTCAAAATATCTTCTTTTGTGTTCAGCAGCTTGAGGATGAGGATGAGTAAATGATGACAGAATTTTCATTTTTGAGTGAACTATCCCTTTAAGTATATTAGTATGTTTGTTAAAACTGTGTAATCCAAATGAATGGAAATTTTATATGCAATTAAAATACATAATCTTAAATATTATGCCTAAATTGTTTTGTGTGAGTAATTGAGCATAGTGAAAACAGTGTGGGTATTTAAAAATCTCTTTTTGCAAGCGATGCCGTTCACCACTGAGCATAGAAACAGAGATGGAAAACTCCCACTAAATTCTGAATCGCAGACATGCTAATATTCAGTACAACAGCACTCCTGCAAGCATTATATTGCTTAAACATTTTACCCTCTTTGTAAATGCCATATTTCATAGCCATGAAGAGCTTTTAAACGTGTTAAGCTGTTACATAAACAAAGCATTTAAGTATAAACATATGTCTCATGGGGTCAGAGGCTGTGTTTAGGGTGGTGCTGATTATTTTCATATAAATATTCCATATAAATCATTATGAATACAACTTCAAACATTCAAAATATGCACATGTTCTAAGCTGACACTCAAAAAACTTGCTGATATAAGATGTTTTAGTAATTCTCACGTTATCCCTAAATCAGTGTTTCCTCAATACAGTTAAAAGATCAACTAATAATTCCAGCCGCTGGAAACTAACAGTTTAGATTCTTGATATCTATGGGAGTGATGACAGATTGCCTGTACTTGGCCAACAAACTTTGTTAGCTTTGCTGTGACCATATAAGGACCCTTGCTCAAGTCTGGGACAAGCAGAGCCTGCGCAGCACAGATCTGCCTGTAAAATTCAGCTAAAGAAAAACAACTTTGCCAGTGAACGTTTATCAAAACAACAGGCCAATCTGAACTCCGCGGGTGGCCACTAAGACATGTTGTCATTATGCAAGAATCCAACTCAACGTTCGTTTACAGCATTGCCCAAGTGTCCAGCAAAGGCAGTGAACCGTCTTTGCTTTGTGTTATTTATCTGTATAAGAGAACTACATTTATATAAAACCTCAAGTTTTGACAATATAGGCCCAGCTTTGTGATTACAATTACATGTAAACATTAAACCCACCTTTTTGTCAAAGAACAAAACTTTCAAGATGCCTACATGTAACAAACTCAAGAAAATTGCTGAAATGAGCCAGCCTACGATGAGTTCCTGGTTGAATCTGATCCAAGCTGGTGTTTATCTGATAAACCAGTTGGCATCCTGGCCAGCTAAAAAGTGCCAAAAACCCAACTAAAGACCAGAAAACCAGCAGGGTCCTCTGAAAGTGCATTTGTGTGTTTCATTATAAAACTCAAACAATCAAACAAATTGGAGAAAGAGCCATAATAAGAGAACAGAAAGTAATGGATATTCATCCTCGTCACCAGGTACTATAAACTGTGTAATTGTTGAATCTTCATCAGTAGTCTCACCTCAAGCAGCTGGATTGGATGTAGAGGGTCTTGAGCGCTCTGGCGGAGTGTGAAGCCCCAGGGTGCTCCGCCACGCAGCGTCACGCACACAAACTCGCCCGTGCCCATCCTCCTGCGGCTGTCCTCCAGTCTGAGAGAAGTCAAGCTTCTTCTGCGATATCTGAGGCTGCCTTTGGTGGGTGTAAAGCCACAACAGCTGGAGTCCGGCCCTCTTTTCGGCGTCATTCTTCAGAGACCATCCTGAGGAGAGTAACTGTTCTTTGCTCAGGTTTAACCCTCAAGCATCCTTCGGGACAAATTTGGGCAAAATCAGTTATTTAAAAAAAAATTGTTTCCTTAATCTGAACTGTACAAGACTTGACTACTTTTCCTAAGTTTGCCACGTGAACACACACACACACACACACACACACACACACACACACACACACACTCTCACAGTCAGATGCTTAGGTTTATTGTTTATTCTTCGTACCTGTTTAGTTCTATTTGGTACCATTTTATTTTTTTGAGTTATTGAAGTTTGATGTTTTTTTTTTGTCTCCTACTTTGTATTTTCCTTATAGCATGGTATTTGTCTGTAAGCATATTTTGGCATCTTTGTATAATCTCACCCAACACAAATGTTTTTTTTTTTAAATTGTACCCTTTTAACTTGTGATAAAATCTAAAACTTAAGAGGTTATGTTCGTTACAGCAATGGTTTATAGATTTCAGCCTATTTGCAGCCATTGAGTACTACAGCCTAGTGGCTATTGATATTTTTTTTGATATTTTTATATTTTTATGCCATCATGCTATATGTCACCAAAGTCTCCAGATTTTTAGGTTTTGGCTGTCTGAACTTACAGAAATGATTTTTTTTTAAACTGAAGTAAAAGAAATATTAAATATAAAAATAAGTGCAAAAAAAAATATCAGTTTGTAACCGTGCAAGAGCAATTCAGCTGAAGATACTGCACAGACTACATATATCTCCTAATCGTACACATACTTTTAACAGTTCCTTTTCCCCATTATGTCTTAAATGTAAGACCGAAATTGGTACTCTGACTCACTGTTTATGGTCATGCCGTTTGATACAGGATTACTGGTGTAAAATACTTCGTGAAATGCGAAAGATTTGGAGTTTGGATCTAGATTTAAACCCTAAAACTAGGATTGCCTGATAGTAAGATAACTTCTCTGGCTAACAGAAGGCTCTTTGATGTCATGACGTTTTCGGCACGGAAAAATATTCTTCTGCAGTGGACCTCTGATAAAGCCCCCTCTGTGAAGGGCTGGCAAAAAGTGTTAATGGAGCTATTACCACTGGAATACCTTACTTGTATAATTCATTCAAAGACGGACCTTTTCTACAAAGTATGGGAACCATTTGTAAATTATGTGGACCCTGGGATTGCCAATATTATGTTGTTTGGATTTCATGGATGAAAACTTCTGTACTTCTGAATGATGAGGACTTCGACCAATATGTTGAAATTTGGACAATTGAGCTGTTTTTTTTATTATTATTATTTAATTTTTTGTATTATATTATTATTATTTAATTTTAATTTTTTTTACTTTGTTTTAGTTCTTTCTTTTCTTAAGATCAAAATTAATGCATGTTGTTGATGTCTTTGTCTATTGTGACTTGCAGTTTGTGGAAAATCAATAAAAAAAAAAAAAAAAGCATATTTTATATAAAAATATGGTACTTTTAGAGGGAATTAAATAAAAACCCCCACCAAAAATCACAAAAAATTGCATAAATTGCTTTTTATTTTATCGAAGATAGTTATATGACATTTATTTAAAAAAAATTGTTATCACACCTGAGACCTTTGTGCCCAAATTTGCCCACGAAGGACTAATTAAGGGCTGCTATATGAAGGTGAAGCTTGATGGTTAATCAACTCTGAACATCAGCGTGTCAAAGCTTGTGAGAAAACACAAATGTGTTCAGAGTATTAAAAACCTCACAGACGAGGAAGATCCCTTGGTCACTCTTGTAAAAAAAAAAAAAAGAAGTGCATATACTTTCAAAAAGAGTACTTATTACTAAAATAATATGCTTTAAAAGACATTTCTATTAGGGAGTTTAGAGTAGCCTACTTTTTGGAACCATTTAGGTAGGACTTAAGTATATATTTTTTACGGACTATGATATTCATATGTAAATTCATAATTAGTTATTTTGTCTTTTAAATATGGTTAAAGTGCACTGCCGAGTGTAGGCTTACTGACAAACAAACAAACAAACAAACAAACAAATAATAAATAAATAAAATAAATGACTGTGTAGTTTTTTTAATGTGCAAACTGTCTAAAATTGAGATTTATTTATTTGTGTTTGTTTGTTTGTGGAACTCTGTCATAAAATAAAATAAAATAAAATTATTCCACGTTTGCTGTTTCATGAATTGTTTTGTTTTTTAAATATTGCAGAAAAGCCTATAGTGTGGTATATACTATAATGCATTTTAAATACAAATGTTTTCTAACTATTTCATATTTGCCACTATACAATTTTTACACTATAAGTGTACAGTTAACAGCTTGTTTCCATGGACAGAGTGAAGTCAGTTAGTGAAGTCAGTTATTGAAGTTTCACAGAACTAGAGCCAAAGGAGTGTCACTGTTAATCAAGATGTTCATTAGCAAAATAAGATTAAATCAATCAGAGGGGCAAGGCCAGGATATTTAACATGCCTAATGCCACTGTTCATATATCTAGGAGGTAATAAAGATCAGCACTAATATAGCCTACTTATTATCAGTGTTGGCAAGGTTACTTTGGAGATGTAATAGGTTACAGAATACAAGTGACCCTATCTACATAAGTAGTGTAACTATTTATTAAAGTAATGTAACTGATTATATTTGATTACTTTTCTAAATTTCTAATGTTTTCAACTGTTAATCATTTTCAAACATGTAAACCATGAAGGGTTAACCTTACAGTAGCATTCAACACTGATCATCCTGAGATCAATCTGAGGTTAAATACGGATTTAAAACCATAACAACAAATAGTTTAGTTAGTAGATACTGTTTTCGAAATCAAATCTTTGCATAGCTAACACTGGCATCTAACAATGGCTTGGAAAAACACGGTTAATCTAAAAAAAAAAAAAAAATATATATATATATATACACACACACACACACACACACACACACACACACACACATATATATATATATATATATATATATACACACATATACATACATACATATATACATAAACCCAAATAGGAATTTAAACAGTTATCGAATAAGCATGTGTCCTATTCTGTCCTAAACTCCTGAAACATTGGAATCTAATATTTTAGCGCATTCACTGCAATTTATGAAAGAAATCAATTAAATCTGAATGTGTGTGTGTGTGAAAACAAAAATCAGATGTAACCCCCTTTTGTAATCATTAACATTTTCATAAGTAACTGTAATTTAATTACACATTTTTTTCCTCAGTAACTGTAACTGATTACAATTACATTTATTTTGTAATTACGTTATTTAGTTACATGTAACTAGTTACTTCCCAACACTACTTATTATAAAGTGACTGAAGACAAGTCAGAATCAAAGACCAACAGAGAAAGAGAAATGCTCTAGAAGCACTTCAGAAAATGTAGATTCAAAGCACCATGAAGCCAAAAGAGTTACAGACTTTACATATTCCATATATCTTATAATACAAGATATCCTTTTAAAAAATGTGTGCTGAATTGTATTACTTGCTGTGCATTTCAAATCTTAAATATATAAAACTTATCTTATGTACTTGCAAATAATATAATAATGAAATAAAAGTCCACTTATGTGTATTACTTATTAATAAAAGTAATTTTTTAATAAAACGCACATGAAGTATACTTAAAATCATTGTTTTAATAATCTTTTGCCATCCTTTAAATAAGTACACATAAATTGATGTGTTGCCATACATACTAAAACACATGTAGGCCTAAGTACTTGATTATAATTTTAATTACACATAGGCCCGGTTTCACAGACAGGGTTTAGAGTAAACCGGGATTAGGCCATAGTTCAATTAGGACATTTAAGTAATTTTTATAAATGTACTTAGAAAAAAACATTACTTGTGTGCATCTTGAGACAAAACAAAGAAACTGATATATTTTAAGATCAGTTAGCGCCAGTTTCTTTCAGTTGAAACAGCTCAGATTTACATTTTAGTCTAGGATTAGGCTTAAGCCTCGTCTGTGAAACCGGGGGATAAAGTTAAGTGTTAAATTGCAACGCCCTCATTACAAATATCTTTAAATACATGACATACGTGTTTCAATAGAAATTATATTAAAATATATTTTAGTTTACCACCAATACATTCAGCAGAACAATTTAACAATAATTTCAAACAGAAGTAGGCTAATTGTAAAAAAACAAAAAAAACATGTATTTAAGTACTACTTAAGTCGGTAAAAAAAAAATACTCTAAAGTAGTTTGTAATGTCTTCAGAATCCCTGACAAAATACAAAGTATTATAACTGTCTGTAACAAAGCCTAATGTTTTTCCATACTAGTGACTTGGATTTTGTCACATTCAATATATTGTGCACAAGTCCAAACAACAGAGAAATATGCACACGATGAGCAATCGTGAATAATATCATCACGTTTTGCAAATTTGCATTAATTTTCTATTCTAGAAGCACCCTCGGATCGGATCAGCGCGAGCGATGCTCTGCTTCTCTGTGAAGGCCAGCCCAGAATGGCGCTCGCTGGCTACGCACTTCTGTCTCCTCGCTGACGTGTAGTGGTTCCCATCGGTGTGCGCATGCGCAGAGGCGGCTGCTCCGTGACGCTTGCGACACCGGCGCTGTGCTGGAGTTTGACGTGGCACTCTCGGCACGCGATTCAACATCAGCAGAGGAAAGGACGCAGCTCATCGTTTTCCTTCAGGTGAGTCTCTATCATATTGTTATACACTAACAAACTACAGATGGGCTTTGAAAGACAACCTTATTTTGACCGTCTTCTCTAAGCGTCATTATTCATATAGGCTACTGTATATTTGTAAGTTTGGCTTGTACAGTATGCCAGTTTCCGTCTCCGGCAGAAAATATTTCGTAACTTTGTATCGCCGACAGCTGGTCCACGCGCATTATCATCAGTGTCTCGATCGGGCTGAAGTCTCTCAATATGGACTTTATTCAGTAAAGTGAAACATTGCAGGTCTGTCATAGCGGTGTTTGACGTGGCAGTTCAGGGCAGTGGCGACTGTACATTCATAGCATAGCATCTCTGTTATACCAGCACTGCTCTGAATGTAATAAATGAGATATTACCTTACCTTGAGAATTACTGAAGGCCTCTTGCCGAAATACTGACATGATGTCTCAGACAGGCCATCATCATTTTAGAGAAAGAGCAGCCCAGTGTTCAATTTAGAAGATTTGTATTTAATAGACTTGAGGACATTGTTTTGCATTTATTTATTTTGCTTTGAGTTGTTTTCAAGCTCTGCTGTGTTAAATATACAAATAAACTAACAATCCCTATTGCATAAGAAGTTTATTGTAACTAGGCATACTTTAGGCCTATAATTAATTGTAAAAATGTTAGTTAGTTTAATGCAGAAAATATAAAGTGCTACAGTAAAAACCTATTAATTGATCAGCTGCAATAGTAAAGCAATATTATATACTAGAAAACCATAATTTTATTGATTTATTAAAAAACAGTAAAGTATGAATCACTGTTTAGTTTATGGGAAATTCCCTGCATGAACATCATTCTTGTTTATGTTGTTTTTTATGTAGGCCTAATGATTTCATTTAATTTTTACGACACTGTTTTGTTGAGATTAATAGCTCAAATAGGTTGGTAAATAAACATTACATGATTTAATGACAGTAAGGAACTTTAAATTATACAGACACCACTGCCATTACCTTATTATTTATGGTGAAGTTATAAAATTAATTAATTTAAAGGCTTAATATGATAGTCAAAGCATTATATTCACATTTTGTATGTACGTATGTATTTTTGGTCGATTGTGTTATCATAAACTCCTCTTATCTCAGTCTAGTGACAAAGTTCCTGATCACACATGCTTAGGGTTGAGGTAATCGTATCAGGTAAAGTCTAAACTGTAGAAAACATTTCATTATCTCATCATTTTACAACAAACTGCTTCTGGGGTTCATTCACTCTACAACCTTTTAAAAAGTGCACTTGTAATTAAAATGTTAAATCTTTATGTTTTAGTAATCTTTTGTCATGCTTACAAAAGTAACACCTATTTTGATGTGTACTAAATTGCAACTTAAATTGTAATTACAAAGTTGGTATCACAAGTTAAACACAAATAGAAATGACATTAAAGTGTATTTTAGTTTAAATGCTTGTTTATAAATTCAGCAGTACTTTAAACATATTTCAAAGACAATAGAAGTAATTGTGAATTTACATAATTAAGTATTTCAGTGGATAAAAGGCACTCTAAAGTTAATCTAATTGCATTTAATATAAATTTAAATCATAATACATTTTCACTTAATTGCAGTTAGCCTAACATGCAGTTAAGTGCCCGAAAACATTACATTCAGTTAAGTATATTCTATACTTAAGTATATTCTTTCCACAATTAGTACTCTTTTTCAAAGTATGCTAAAGTGTACTTCTTTTTCCACAATGGTTAGTATTGGGCCGGATGCAACAGATAAACAGTTTCATGACTTCACAATTAAAAGTTCATGTGTATTTCTGTTTTTAAACCCACAAAACGAATGAAGTGTGCACACACATAAATTAGTTCTAATTCACCCCCTTTCTTCTATTCCAGGTCACCCTTTTTTTGTCCCAGACTGGAATGAAAGCGGTATAACAGTAGGATGAGTCAGCAAGGTTATGTTGCCGCCCCTCCATACTCCCAGGCCCAGGCTGGAATGGGGGGATACTCTGCAGGTTTTGGGAACCCCCCACCTCAGTCGCATTATGGCGTCTATGGATCTCCACCACAGGGCTACTCCGCCCCTCCGACAGGTAAAATGGATCTTCTTTTGTTGAGTTCTGTTCTAAAACTGGCAAGTTTCATCTTGTCCCTATGATATAGGAGTCTCAGCACCGCCTCAGCTTAAATAAATAAACAGGGTCAACCCATTAGGAAACTGCTTTTCATTATAGTGTCAGCTGTCCCTGCATACTCTGTATTTTATATGCTGAAATTCATTTTATCACAGTTTAATCTTCTCACATGCTTATGTACATGTAAAAACGAATGCTGTTTTTTTTCTAGGCGTGCTCAAGCCTCCTGCCTCCTCTTCTTCTGGGATGCCTCCACCACCAGTATCCAGTCAGTACGGTGCTAACATTCAGCAAAATGGGGCCCATCCCCACAGGTGAATACTGGTTCAATGTGATGAAACATTTTTGAAATTGCCATTTTTTTTAATAATATGTGTTTTTTTGCTCCCATCAGTTTCCCTCCTCCTGTTGCTTCAGCTCCTTCCATGTCTCCTTATGGACAGCCTCCTCAAAGTGCTTTTCATAGTATGGCACAAGCCCCCCCTCCAACTCAACAGCTGACCAATCAAATGAGTGCCATGAACATTGGAGGATATGGTAAGTTAGATGCCATTTTATACTGATTTTGAAGTGAATTGACTTTCAGAGGGCCCATTTTATACTCATGCACCGTTATCTTTAGGCCAAAGGCCCATGCCGATACCGCAGTCTCCTTCCAGCCCAGCAGCACCACAACAGTTTCAAACATCACCACCAGCAGCAATGGGACATCCGCCCCTTCCTCCACCAGGACAGCAGCCACCCTCTCTTGGATCTCCTCCACCAATGGCCATGATGGGTTCTGTGACAGCTCCGCCAATGGGAATGTCTGGCCCACCTGGACCAGGTGTCCATCAACCACCACTGGGACCCCAAGGCTATCCACAGCAACCAGGTAAAAACTAGGAAATTTTGCTCCAGTGATTAAGAAATAGTTCAGGAGCTTATATTTGTGACCCTGGACTACAAAACCGGTCGTAAGAGTCGACCAGATATTGTCCTATCCTAACAAACCATACATCAGCGGAAAGCTTATTTATTCAGCTTTCAGATGATATAAAAATCTCGATGACCCCAACCGGCTTTGTGGTCCAGGGTCACATATTAGAATGATTTCTGAAGGATCATGTGACACTGAAGACTGGAGTAATGATGCTGAAAATTCAGCATTGCATCAAATAAATAAAATACATTTAAAAATGTATTAAGATAGAAAATAGTTCTTTTAAACTGTAATATGTCATAATAATATTGTTTTTATTTTTATCAAATAAGTGTATTTGGTGAGCATAAGAGACTTCTTTCAAAAATATAGAAACATCTTAATTATTCCAAACTTTTAACTGGTAGTGTATATGTTAATCCTAAGTCCTTGTAAAAAACAATCCACCTTCATGAGACTTAAAAAAAAAAAGTTTGTTCAGACTTTACTGGGTAGCCACTGTTTTATGAGAGAGGCCTCTTTGATGAGCAACATTAGTTCAACCAGTTGTTTGGTTTGGGACTATCTGTCTAAATGAAAACGTGAGTTGTGTTAACAGAATCTGTCTTCATTTTTTCACTTGCATTTGTGGTGCAGAAATTACACACCTCACCTCTACTCAGCATTTTTAGAGGCAAATGTTGACTATCTTAAATAACTCTTTTTGTTTCTGATCTGAAGGGAGCCCAATGTCAGGCCCGTATGGTGCGCAAATGGCAGGACCACAGATGGCAGGGCCACAATCAGGCGCTTTCCCGGGAGGCTTTCCTGGAGGTCCAGCACAAATGGCAGGCCCTCCTCAAAAGAAGCTGGACCCGGACTCCATTCCAAGCACGGTAATAAAAAAACGCTACTTTATAGTGTAAAAGTATTTAAATTTGTGCACATTTCAAGGTACACTGACTTGTCTGTTGCAGACGCAAGTGATTGAGGATGACCAGGCTAAGAGAGGAGGCCAGGTGTATGTCACAAACATCAGAGGTCAGGTGCCTCCACTGGTCACCACAGATTTCACAGTACAGGATCAAGGTAAGCATGGGAGCTGTCTTTGCACTTCACTCCTAATATTAGCATAAAGGTGCTTTTGTTTAATATAGTAAATGTTTTTTTTTTTTTGTTGCCATTTTAAGGGAATGCCAGCCCAAGGTTCATGCGGTGCACAACATATTCCTTCCCCTGCACTGCTGACCTTGCAAAGCAGTGCAAAGTGCCTCTGGCAGCCATTATCAAACCCTTCGCCACAGTGCCCAAAAATGAGGTATGCAGCATTTCTCAGCACTCTTTCTTCAGTTTTGAGTTTATATACTAGATTTATTTTTACATTTATTCTTTTAGCAGACATGATTTACAAATGAAGAATACTACATGACTCTTTCTGAGGAATATTTAGTATGTTTTACATGTGATTAAAATGTACAAATCCATGTCTTAGGGAAGTACATAATGTTTAGTGCTATATATAGTAAAACTATACAGTACATACCTGTATGTTCCCTTGTTAAAAATAAGTACACTTTAGCATGCTTTTAGAAAGAGTAATTATCACAAAATTCATATATTTTAAAATAATATACTTAAGTGCAAACTGAAAGTAATGTTTTCAGACAATTGCATATTAATTGCAATTAAATGAAAATGTATTATACAGTAGTTTACATTTATATTAAATGCAATAAGTTGAATTAGCTGAGTGCTTTTTTTGACCCACTTAAGTATGTAATGTAAGAAATGTAATTTCAAATAAAATACTATGGTTAAAATTATAATCAAGTACTTTACATATGTTTTATTATTTTAGTCATCACATCAAAAATAAGTGTACTTCTTTAAAGGAACACTCCACTTTTTTTTGAAAATAGGCTCATTTTACAACTCCCCAGGAGTTAAACAGTTGAGTTTTACCGTTTTTTAATCCATTCAGCCGATCTCTGGGTCTGGCGGTAGCACTTTTAGCTTAGCTTAGCATAGATCATTGAATCTGATTAGACCATTAGCATTTGGTCATCAAAAATGACCAAAGAGTTTCGATAATTTGCAGCAGCAGCATATTGCAGCAGGCGCAGTGATATTACGCAGAGCTTGAAAGTAGTCCTCAGTTAGGTAACTAGTTATGATATAGCTGGGGACTACTTTCAGGTGCTGCATCATATCATTGCGCCTGCTGCACTCATGGTACGGCAGCAAAGTTCCTTGATTATTATGCCGGAATGAGAGTATAGTTCCTAGCCATATCGGCCTAGAAAATCGCAACTTTTCATTTTCCGTCGGTCTTAGTAAACGATGTAACTACAGAAGAGTCAAGCTTTAAATAGGAAAATTATCGAAACTCTTTGGTAATTTTTGAGCGAGATGCTAATGGTCCAATCCGATTCAATGATCTATGCTAAGCTAAAAGTGCTACCGCCAGACCCGGAGATCGGCTGAATGGATTTGAAAACGGTAAAACTCAACTGTTTAACTCTTGGGGAGTTGGAAAAAGAGCCTATTTCCAAAAAAAGTGGAGTGTTCCTTTAAAGCATGACAAAAGAGGATTAAAACCTAATGATTTTATAATGTGCTTTAATGTAAAACTTTTAACGTGACGTTATTGCAAAGTTCACTTTAAAAAAGTAATTAAGTGTTTTTTAAGATACGTGGTCATGAATTTGTACTCTCTTTAAGTTCACTTAAGTGGCCTTTCATTTTATTATAGGCTACTTACATTATCTAAAAGTAAAGTTTTTAAAAACACACTTTTAAGATTTGAAGTACACTACATATGCACATTCAATACAATTAAGTATTCTAACCATATGATTTTCCTTCTGTGATACTCAAAAGGAATTTATAGGAAAGTTTTGGTAACACTTTATTCAAAGTAATCTTGTGTCTTTGTTACACATTACATGTACTTACTATTATAATAATAACAAATGATATGTAATTACATAATCCTAACCCTAACCATATAGTAAGTGCATGTAGTTAAGTAATATTACTTAAAAACATAATTACACTGTAACAAGGACACCTTAAAAATAAAGTGTAACTAAAGTTTTTTTTAGGTACTCTGTTCCATACAAAAAACTGAATGAAGACCAGGGGCTGTCTACCTCCAAAAAATGACAGGAAAAACACAATAAAAGTATCATTACATTTTTTTCTATGTGACTTGTGCACTGTATTCCCAATCTTTTGAAGTCATACCATAATTTATTTTCTCTGCCGAAACACTCATCTCTTTTGTGTATTTTTAATATTTACATATTCATGCAGTAGATTTAATGAGATTTGAGAGCTGTAGCTGATGTGCTTTTTGTTCATTTTGGAGCTTGACAGCTCTGGTCATTATACGCAAAAGAGCAGCGTGAGCATTCTGCTAAACTTCTCTTTTTGTGTTTATTAAAATTAAATTAATGGATTAAATTTAAAATCAGGTTTGGAACAACATGAGCCTGAATGAATGAACTTTTCTTTGTTGTTGTCCATGGTGTTATCTTTGGAAATTACTGCCTTTGGAATATAGTCAAACTCTAATTCATGGGTGTCCCCTCAGTTTATTGTGTCAGTAGTTTAATAGTGGTTTTGGTGCCTTCAAGACTTGTTTAACTCTGGAGTCTCTCATTGCTTTACCCTTCGTCATTATGCTTCAGAGCCTTTTTAGGAAATGTTAGTATTCTCATGAGAGGCTAATTAGTCTAGGTTCAGTCTCCAAGAAGCATGTCAGAGGAATAGTTTATTGTGCTCTCAAATAAAGGAGGGAATTAGTCCACATTTCAAGGCACAATACACTGCAAACAGTTTTGATTTTGAACTATGTGACTCCACATTGCAGCATCTATGAGCCAAAGTTAATAAGTTCATTTATTATCCATTGCCTCCGTTTACCTTAATAAAAGCTCATTGGGTAACACTTTAGATTAGGGAACACTATTCACTAGTTGCTTATTAGCATGCATATTACTAGCATATTGGGTATTTATTAGTAGGCTAATTATAAAGCACATATTAATGCCTTATCATGACCATATTCTAGATCCCTTAAGCCTCGCTTATACCTAAACATGCCTATCAATAAGCAGCAAATTAGGAGTTTATTGAGGGAAACTCTTAATTAATAATAAATGTGTTTTCCCTAATCTGAAGTGTTATAGATCGTTGTCTCTGATAGCTCAGATGTTGCTGTGGCACCTTATTAAAATGAATTCCACCAAAGAGCAAAAACTCAGTCCTTGAAAATGTTTGCTATGTATCCAAAAAAATGATTACATGCCGAAATATGTGTTATAAGTGGATGGAAGCAAGCTCAAAATCCTCCTTTTTTCTTTTTTGGACTTTAGTTTAGAAGCTGACTGAAAACTTTTCATGTAATTGAAACTTAAAGATCTCAGGTCACCCTTTTTTTTCATTTTAATATCTATGTACTTTATATTGTATCTTTGTAAACAAGTTGAACTGCACAGTAACCACAGAGCTACAGATCAGTATGATGTATTTGTTTGCCTTCAGTTAATGAAGATAACAATTAACTTTTTTCCATCTGAAATGTTAAATGTGATTTTTTTTTTTTAAATTTATTTTTTTACAGTTGTATACACTACCATTCAAAAATGTGGAGTCTGTAATATTAAATGTTTTTGTTTTTTTTAAAGTCTCTCGTGCTCACCAAGGCTGCATTTATTTGATCAAAAATACAGTAAATATATTTTTTTAAATATTGTGAAATATTATTACAATTTAAAATATCTGTATTCTATTCTAATATATTTAAAAATGTAATTTTTTCCTGTGATGTAAAGCTAAATTTTCTGCATCGTTACTTCTGTGTCACATGATCCAGAAATCATTATAATATGCTGATTTTCTGCTCAAGAAACATTTCAGATTATCAGTGTTGAAACAGTTGTGCTGCTTCATATTTTTGTGGAAACCATGATAAATTTTTTCAGAATACTTTGTTGTATAAGAAGTTCAAAACAGCATTTAATTGCAATATAAATCTTTTGTATCATAAATCCTCTACTATCGATTTTGATAAATTGAATGCAACCTTACTGAATAAAAGTATAAATTAAACCAAAAAAACTTTTGAAGGTTGGTGTATGTGCAACTATATGTTAGCATATAAAAACCTCATGGTATATGTTACAGTAAAGAGGTCTTATTTTTCATTCTCACTCTGATCTCTATAGACTCCTCTGTACATGGTAAATCACGGTGAGACTGGACCAATCCGCTGCAACCGCTGTAAGGCCTACATGTGTCCTTACATGCAGTTTATCGATGGAGGACGGCGCTACCAGTGTGGCTTCTGCAGCTGCGTTAATGAAGGTTGGTACTGTACCATTGAGACTGCTGAGACCTTAATTCTTACGCTGTGTTTCCTGTCAGCATATGGAAGGGACTATTTGTCTGTGCAGTCGTAGCTAAAAGAAGTGTTTCTAAAAGTGGGTTTTCACTACCTTTCCAGTTCCAGTGCAGTATTTCCAGCATTTGGACCATATGGGGAGAAGAATGGATCTGTATGAGAGACCAGAACTGTCTTTGGGGTCATACGAGTTCATTGCCACACTGGATTACTGCAAGGTAACAGAGAACTTGAATGAAAATAATGATGTAAACTTTTTATATACATGTACAATGGTCACAGATTTTACTGGATTAGTAAGGTTTATTATTAATAGGATGTATTTGATTTATCTAAATAAAGTCCTTCGCTAACAAAATTTCCCTCTAGAAATGTAATGGTATGAGACTGTGTGAATTATTAGAGACTATTTGTTTTGTCCGAACGGGGTCAACTTGCCCTAGGAAGCAGCTGAGAAAGGTTTCTTTCTTGGCAGTCACATTGCATATTTTATTCAGGCATATACAATTAAATCTTGACAATAGTCATATGATATGTTTAAAATGAGGAGCACAATTTATGCTCCGAGTACAACAAAAATGACCTTTTATTTGATTATACAAAGGCACATTTAACTTTTTATAAAGGCCATTTTTATACTGTTCTGCAAGCAGTTCAGCTGAAAGTTTACTTTTTACTTTTTTTTTTCTAAAATGCACGGAATGTATATTTTGCAATATTAATGAAACATTTTATACTTAATACTAATACTTTTGTAATTAAGTCAAAAGTTTGCATATACCTTACAGAATCTGCAAAATGATAAAAAAACAGTTTTATTTTTGCATTAACACTGCCCTGAAAAAGCTATTTCACAAAACAAAATAATGACAAATTTACCAAAATGACCCATTTCAAAAGTTTACATATGAATTTGCCCATTACCTGGATGATCTACAACTTGAGTTGTGATAGTTGTTCATGAGTCCCTTGTTTGTTCTGAGTAGTTAAACTGCCTGTTGTGCTTTATAAAAGTCCTCAAGGTAATGCATATTCTTTGGTTTTCCAGCATCTTTTGCATATTTGACCTCTTTCCGTAAGTGGATATGTTGTTTTGAGTGTGGACAGTTGAGGGAGTAATTTAGCTATTAATAAAATGGCAAACATTTGCTGATGCTCAAGAAGGCAATGTAATATTGATGGAATAGTTCACCCAAAAATGAAAATGCACTCAACCTCAGGTCATCCAAGATGTAGATGAGTTTGTTTCTTCATCAGAACAGATTTGGAGAAATGTAGCATTGCATCACTTGCTCACCAGTGGATGCTCTGCAGTGAATGGGTGCCGTCAGAATGAGAGTCCAAACAGCTGATAAAAACATCACAATAATCCACAAGTAATCCACACCACTCCAGTCCATCAGTTAACGTCTTGTGAAGTGAAAAGCTGCATGTTTGTAAAAAAAAAGAAAAGAAAAAAGCAACATCATCTGTTGTTGAGATGTTTTTAACTACAAACCATTACTTCTGGCTGAAGTATGTGTCCTCTACCCATAATATTGCTTTCTCTTAAAAAAAAGAAAAAGTTGTCTCATCTGAATCAGCAGAGAAATATGTACAGATCAAGGATTGTTTACAATGAACACAGTCCAAAACGTCTTTAAACAAGTATGTGGGTGGATTTTGACAACAAGGGATAGACCTTTTTCACTGGAAGGAAGCGTTATTATGGATTTTGGCCAGAAGTTAAAAATGTCTTAATGATGGATTTGTTTCTTACAAACATGCAGCTTTCCACTTCACATGATGTTAAATGATGTACTGGAGTGGTGTGGATTACTTGTGGATTATTGTGATGTTTTTATCAGCTGTTTGGACTCTCATTCTGACGGCACCCATTCACTGCAGAGCATCCATTGCTGAGACAGTGATGCAATGCTACATTTCTCCAAATCTGTTCAGATGAAGAAACAAACTCGATGACCTGAGGGTGAGTAAATTTTCAACAAATTTTCATTTTTGGGAAAAAATGAAAATGAACTATTTCTTTAAAAGCTAAGGTGTGAATACTTTAGAAACTTGAGAAGCATTGTGTATTACATTCTCACGAATCGGGGTGAAAAGTAGGCTGTAATCTCAAATTAACTTAATTTCAACTCCGTTATCAGACTAAAGAGATTCATGACACATTTTTGGCCCATGTTCGTGCCTGGGCTCCTCATCTCAGCCTGACACCATAATCTTCTATCTGGACTCCTGTTTCTCTCAGATGTTTATTCATATTTGAGGATTAGCTCATGCGGTGCTTAATAAAATCATCACAGCTGATCCATACTGCATACTGTTCTCTGGGAGTCTTTACCGTGATCCTACTGCCCACAGTGTTGTGTTTTGAAAGACTGTTCATCTTGGTATTTCTATATATAAAAAGATAAAAAAAAGCTTTCTCATGAATATGATATGCTTTCACATGATTGCAATCTTTATATGTATTCTCTGCCACAAGATATGTGTACGAACAAGCAAAAACAGCCCACTTTGAAGTTCATGAACTACCATAATTCATTCTGTGATGTTCTTTTTTGTCTTTAAGAATAACAAGCCTCCTAATCCTCCTGCCTACATCTTCATGATCGATGTCTCCTACAACAACATAAAAAGTGGACTTGTCAAACTAATATGCGAGGAACTGAAGACACTGCTTGACCGACTTCCAAAGTAAGTTGAGAGATAATGTTTGCTGTCTATATTTAAAGAAAATGAGGGGGAGAAATATGATAAATCACCATTGTTCTTCATAATAACTCTAATACTTGAACATTTTGTTTCTTTGTTGCTCTTGGATTTTGAATGTGGATATGTACATATATTCTTTTACTATTCAATATCAAGATTGCAGGTTAAAGTCTGTGTTTAGGGAAAATGTATATTGTAGATGTCATCTGCTGTTATTGGTCTCTCTACTTTTAATTTTTTTTTTTTTTACCACCAGTGTTATTGTTAACTGAAACTATAGCTATTAAAAAATGTTGTTCATTGAAATTAAAATATTAGATAAAAAAAAAAAAAAATCAAACCAATGAAAATTATATTGGGAAAAACTGAAGCACTGAAATTAAACTGGAAACGTGAAATAAATAAAAACTAAAATTGAAACTGATATAAAATAAATTCAACCTAAATGTTTAACTTAATATTTTCTTGAAAAACAAAATGTAATAAAAATGACAGAAGTATATAAAATAAAAATAAAAATGTAAATATAAAAATAAAAGCTAATTCAAAATATTAATAAAAAATAAGATAAATGTTAAATATTATTAAATAATTATAATAAATTAATATATTTATAATTTAACATTATTATAAATAATAAATACTAAAATAATACTAAATAACACTGTTCACAATTTGCAATATCTTTTTTTCCCTGTTTACTTATTTTTTTTTTTTGTTACAAATGATTTTATACATATTATATAATTAGTTTTAATGATAATTTTGGAACTCATTTATATTTTTAAATGATTCTTAATAAATAAATTATATGAAAATATAAAAAAAAATACATTTTAAAACATTTCAGCAAATTGTGAACATCTGACCTGTCAGCAGCCCATGTGCATGTCGACTCTGTACTGGCCGGTGGACTGAAATTTAGCAGAGGGAATAGATCATTCTGCTAGTATTTTAATGTTTGGACAGCTAAGACTGTAAAGATCTGGGTTTGGCTGCAGATGTATTTAGGATTGCTTTCATCCCCCATCCCACACACTGACTCCCAGCCCCAGGTGTTTGGCTGGGAGGATCTGTGGAGTAAAGTTGAAGCCTTGGGCAGAAGCCACCCCTCCATATTCTGTCCGCACCTCTCAGGTTGAACACATGTTCATCTCAGCTACTATCAGCCTGGAATGTGAACGAATCCAGCTGAAATAGAGCCCCGATCTCCTGCCAAATATGGTAACGGGAGAACAAGCAAGAAAAAATAAAACTATGGGAAGAAACAATTCCAATATCTCATCATTTGAAAATGTCTGCCTGAAGGAAGTCAGGAGGTTCAGCGGCTCTAGTTCTGCAGCATTTCCAAGTATTTAAATGTTTGGTGGTACACATGGCTTCAATTATATACCGTTTCTTTGGGTGACGGCCAGCTGAGAGGTGAGCTTTTGATTCACCTCTGAGGAACTTCTATACTCTACTGTATTTTAGACTTTTTTCACCCTGCTAAACTCCTTACCTCTCCTCGGCTGGTTCCTATGGGTACGTCCTTATTTGTTTGGGATCTGACCTCACTGTGAAAGCAGTCTGGTAGTGCACTCCAAATAAGCCATTATATCTGATTTCTCTCCTCTCTTCCTGGCTTGCTAGATTGCGCACCGTTAATGAAAACCACATTGGACACCCTCGAGTTGATGGAGTCTGTTAGGGCCTGATAGGATTTGTATTGGAGAGTTTGTCTCTAGCTTAATGACAGCCTTGGCATATATGGACTGTGAGTGATTCAAACCATCACCATGTTTTACAATGTAGCCATAGAAAGCTACAAAGCCCAGATACAGACGTCAATCTGGAATGCTTGTATTTACTGGCTAACACAGCTCTCCGCTATCGGCTACTACACAGTGCTCTGGTATATGTTAGATGGTGAAATGTGCACATTTCTTTAAATGGATGGAATACTGAATACAAGAAATATTGTCATTTCAACTTTAGGAATTAGCTGTGTTGCTACAGTCAGTGTTTCCCATCAAAGTAATATACAAGCAGATAAAAATAGTTTTTGGACACTTAATGTCCGTTAAAGGATGATAAATAGAATAAATAGTTTTAAAAATCATTTTAAATTTAAAAGAGTAGCCGAGTCCACACCACAACTACCAAGATAACAGCACAAAGGATCAGTATTGCTGGAATCACCTTCAGAACAATATTTTATTCAATCTGATGAATAATAAAAACATTGACAGCCAATCAGAATCCAACCTGCTTTAAAAAGCTCGAGCATTTAAAACGGCCAACGACAAAACTTCAGCACACGCTGATTATAAACAGAACATTATCATCTGTTGGTGTGGATGCTAGTATCTTTATAATAGTTATTATTCTTGAATTGTATCTTTAGTTATCATTCTATCATTCATGAACGGCTTTTAAGTTACACTTAAATTTATTAAAAAAACCTAGTTAATAAAAATAACAAAAGCACATAACAAAATTGCGATTTTAAAATCACAGAAAAATTTTAATAAAAAATGTAAAAATAAAAGCTAATTCAAAATATAGTTACTGTTGTAGTTATCGTTATAGTTATAATTTTTTAATGCTAATGTTTCTCATGCATTTAATTCATTTTCTAATGCACTGCTATAAAATGTTTTAGTTTAAAGTAATTATAGAATAGATGTACCGCTTAAAAGAAAGTTAAAAGAAACACTTTCGTGTTGCAAACGTTTGTGAAATATGTCTGTAGTTAATTTAATGAATTACATACAGTACTCTCATGTAAAGCAATATTTACTTTATAGCAAATTTCATTTTATTTGGTCATCAAATGTAACTAAATTATTGCCTGTAAATAAAGTTTGAATTGTAAGTGTGTCCAACTTTGTATACATATCTGTATACATAAATATACTCAAGGAAAGTGATATATAGCATGTTTGAATTGGCTTGTTAAGGAATATTTTAGAGCAAAGATATTACTATATTATAAATATTAACATCATGAGTTTCGGTAAAGCTGCTTTGAAATAATGTGCATTGTGAAAGGCACTATATGTGACCCTGGAGCACAAAACCAGTCTTAAGTTGCTGGGCTATATTTGTAGCAACAGCCAAAAATACACTGTATGGGTCAAAATTATCATTTTTTCTTTTATGCCAAAAATCATTAGGATATTAAGTAAAGATCATGTTCCATGAAGATATTTTGTAAATTTCCTATCGCAAATATATCAAAATTTAATTTCTGATTAGTAATATGCATTGCTAAGAACTTAATTTGGACAACTTTAAAGGCGATTTTCTCAATATTTAGATTTTTTTGCGCTCTCAGATTCCAGATTTTCAAATAGTTGTATCTCAGCCAAATATTGTCCGATCCTAACAAACCATACATCAATGGAAAGATCATTTATTCAGCTTT
>JAFVLL020026237.1:0-24128 GCA_021397915.2 Tor tambroides
ACACTCTATCCTCCAATTTGATACTGTTAAGTGCTTTGACACAATCTGTATTGTTAAAAGCGCTATATAAATAAAGGTGACTTGACTTGACTTTACAAAATACACTCTAAAAAAATCTGTAAAAATAGTACACAATATACTGTATAATTTGAAGGAATTTTTCAGTATTTATTTGACCAGTATTTTGAATTTTATACATTGCATTGTGTTTTAGAGTTAACAGAAATGTCCGTAAAATGAATGGATAATGTTCTGTGTAATAAGCTGCCAGTACTTTTTCTGTTATTTTATGGATTTATTTTTTACAGTGTACCTGCTTCAGTGTCAGCTGTCATTTTCTTCTTCTTCTTTTTTCTTCATTTATTTAGGCCATCTTGTTATATTTGGTTGGCTCTGTTCTGTACTGTTTCTATGTTCAAAATAACAGCATTATTTAATTTAAAATAAATAAAAATCATATTCTGCTGCATGCTTAAATATACACATCATGCATTTTGTTGGTAATATTTTGTAAATATTAATGAATGAAATAAGTTACCACATTTTTGTTTAGTATTGCCACTTTATCACCAATTATTGAAATGCATATACTGTATGCCACCTTTACAAAGATGTTTTAAGAAAGTCTGTTAAAAGACCTCTTGTAATAATTGTATTAAATGTTTTAATTCACCTCATCTTATCATTTGGCACTCTGTTTCATTCTTCCAATGCATATTAAGGAACAGGAATCATTATAGCAAGCATCAGAACTGGAATCAAAATTGTATAATTCTTTATGATTCCCATCCTTGCTTGTCTCGGTAACATGGGAAGTGTGTAGATGAATGAGGGCTTAGCTTGGTTTGGTTTAATGTCTGAACTAAACCATTTCCATCTGGAAAAAAATGAACACATTAACAGTGCTTATGAAAAACTAAAACATGGACATATTGTCAGTTTTGTCATACATTTATTTATACACATTATCCTTCACAAAGAACAGAGGGACAAAATTTTGTAAAGAAAAACAAAGATGAGTGATTTAACTTTGTCCTGGAATCCATAATTTCATAATAATAATAAATATATATTTATAATTCCTGGTAGAATCTCTAATAAGAAATGGCTGGGTGGAATGTTCATATACTTCATATATGTCCAGGAAATGTTGGACCTCACATGCAGCAGAACCACAATCAAACATGTGAACCTTACATTCCCAAATACTCTCAATGTGAGACACTTGTGTTAACCTGCATCCTGCAAGACAATCACTTACAAACTTTCTGAATCACTTCATAAGAGGACCGGCTCTATTTCCAATCGTTCATCATGTATCCATTTACTTCTGAATGAATGAAGAAATAAACACTTGAAATATCTACTTGTTTTTTTTCTTTCTTTCTTCCACACACAGGGGCTTCAAACATCAGGTCTATTAAATTTCTAAAATACATACTGAAAAACGATAGCTCCAAAAATGTGCTCATACTGATGAATTAATGGTGAAATTCAACAATGGTGCACCTGATAACTACAGCATTTCCACTGAGGGCTTGGCACAAGACTAGAGCCCAAACCGAGCAATCTAATGTGTAAATACAGCATTTCTGAGGTACTTTTTTGACTAAAATACACAAAATGATGTCTGAAGTGTGGTAAAACTGAATTCCCCATCTTTACCCAGTTGTCATACAGATCATTCATACAGAGTTGCTCAGAAACTACGCATTACCGAGTCTAAATCTTCATCCGTCGACTGAAACTAAACAGGAACAAAGGTAACAACACAAAGGAAGTGAGTTGAGGTGTTACAGATATGGTACTCGATGTGACAATCATTCCATGCTAGAGGACTCCGGATTCCTGGAATCATGCGACACGTTTTGCATGCGCCGATTTGCCCCACATGCACACAGCAGCTGCAGTACAAACACACATACAGTATGTAGGAGCACAGAGCCCAGTCAGTCTACATACACTTATATACTATCAGCATAGAAAACAGAGCAGATAAATACAAGAATTACATGTAACAAAGGTTTGCAGATACCAAAGCTAGCCAAACTAGTCTTTTTGGATCGTCTAAACATAGAAACCATCGAAGTTAGTAAAAGCACATTCAGTTCTTAGTATAAAATCTGCAGGATAATGTACGCCTTCTCTGTATTTACAAAAATCTTGGTGTATATATAGTGTACCTTTAGTGTAACAGTAAACATAGCGCTCTACGTAAAAGTACTCACAGAGCAGAAATGCAAGATGATCAGAAACTAAAAAAATATCCGATATATACTGGAAAGCTCTCTTTGATAAGAACATGTAGTTGGTTATTAAAACGAAGAGTATTGATCACCAAAGGACAGAAACACTATCAGAGACAGGGTTATATTAGAAGTTATACATAACTGACCTCCCACCCCCTTCAACATTTGTCACAAAAATCACGTTGGCCATTAGGGTCGTCATAAACTGTGATGATTTATATGAAAAGAAAGCGTGTTTGAAGACGATTTGGAGTTTTTGCCTTGTGGCATATTTGTATGACAGTTATGCACATTTTAATTACATTGATGTTTTTACTGTAATTCTCAATGCTGATTTTCATTAGATTCTCATTATTGTTACAGTAATAAGAAACATAAACCACAAACACTACCATGATTTATAAATACTTAATGTACAGTAAATAGTACATATCTTCATTTTACCATTTTGCACATTAAAGTAAGAGCAAATAAGTCTAATTTTGACTTATTTGTTTATTTATTTATTAAGCTTTTAGGGTAAAGGTGCTTAACAGTCATGAAAATGTCACAATGCAAAAAAAAAGAATAAAATAAAATAAGATAAAACAAAATAAAATATCTTAATGGCTTTAAAACAGGATTTTTTCTTTAGGTAAAATATATCCTGGACATGGTTTTGACATGTTTCACAGACTCAACTCCCTACAGTTTAAAGTACAGCATGTTTTTTTGTCTTGTTACATGTTCTTTATGTTGTGGCAGTGGTAGTTTTCTTCAGCATAATACGCAGGTGTTAAATCAAAGACCATTTCTTTTGTGATTTTTTTTGTGCTGTTCATGACAGAAATTCTGCAGGATGGATTTAAACATGGTAAAATATGTTCAATAAAACAGCATTATTCGATAATCTGAAGTACTTCATAAAAACAAACATGCAAGCGGATGAGTAGGACAGGTGAGTTCTGTGGGTGTGTAGGTCTGCGCATTACCAACGAGGAATCACTCAGAATCACAATTCATACATTTAGAGCGAGAGAAAAAGTTGTGTATATGTTGAATATGTAGGAACCAGGCGAGCAGGCAGTGACGGGATTGGAAGTTGTCATGCTAAAACTCGAGGAGCGATAAGGGTTCAAGTTTCAGCCCAAGATAAGGGACACCACCAAGAGATCTAGTAGGAAATCAATATGCATATATAGAGCTGGATATAAAAAATCTTTTGATGCAGTTATATTTTGGCACTCCTATAACAAGATATTTTTTTTTAGATTTACAAATATATAATTCAGGAACATTAGAAATGGCAGTAGAGGATTTAAGGAATAGGACACAAAAACCTGTTTCATGTCAGCATGCTTCACACACAAACAATCTGAGGACTGGAAAAAGGGATTGTTCAATATCTCCACCTTCAAAAATATCTGTGTTTTGGAAAATATACTGGGCCTACCCATAACATCTATATGCATACAGGCATCATATGAACTGTTATTACTATGAGGACATTATCGCTCTGTTTCAAAGCCTAGAGATCTGTCTACTGCCTACACAAGCAGCATCCTAACTGAGCTGGAACCTCATAAAAGAATAATTCTGACATCATTTGCCCTCAAAGTTTGAATGTGGACACATGCTTTATGATATATTTCCATTCAGCCATCAAACCCCCTTCTCCAGCCCTCCTCAGTTCAGATATGTTCAGATAAAGGGTATTCAAAGATTTGGTGAGTTCATAAATAACGTGGATGTGGTTGTTAGTTTGAGCTGGACGGACAGTCCACTTCTTAACTGGGCTGTCTCATACCACACTGTGAAGCGACGCCGGGTGGATGAACTCTGGGTTTATGTAAGAAAATCCAGCGAATTCGCTCTGGTCGATGTTGGCGATGACCAGTTGGTCTGGAGGGGTCAGCATGGGCTGCGTGCGGGTGAAGAATTTGTCAAAGTTCTCTGCCGCTTTGCCACACTGTGAAAGGAAGGGGAGAAGAAAGACGGTGGGTTATTTTTAGATTCAATTGAAAAGCTGGCCGTGCGCCTGAGAGAAAAATCATTCACGTAGGACTTCCGTTATGGACGTCACAGATGCTCGTATGTCAAGTAAATGGAGAATTTTTAGAAAGATGATTGGAAGGGGAATATTCAGGGCTGTGTTAAAGGTCGAAACGACTGCAGCCCAGCTCTAGCACCTGTGGAGGACCAATGGGGTCCTTTGGGGGGGCTGTGCAAACAAACACGGGTGGCCAAAGGTTGAGATGAATCAGGTTATAGCCATAAAACACACATATATATACACACAGTGAGGGAAGATCAGTGCAGAGGGTGGGTGGTTTTGATGCAGCCACATGAAAAGACTCTATCATGTGGACTCCCTTATTAAGCCAAGTTGACTAAATGCTGGCCCACACTAAAAGATTTTTAAAATCTTATCAGATATTCAAAATCTTAGCGACCCCATCATAACGATAACAGTTTTATTCCTATAGTGTGTTGAGTGCCGTGATTTGACCAAGACAGCAAACCACACACTAACACACACAAACAACCAGTGTCCCGACTGTGAACATGGGAAATCTATCACCGTCAAATGTGAAATAATAGTATTTGGATTTATTTTTTTACCGAAAATTTGTGGAAAAGCAAAAGGTGTGGATAAAGTCATGCAGATGGTGTCAATGTAGACTTTTTGGAATTAAACCAAGCAATGCTGGATTCATCTGGCCAGAGGAGAACTGGCCCCCTGACTGAGCCTGGTTTCTCCATTGGTTTTCTGTTACCAGTGGAGTTTTGGTTCTTGTTGCCTTTGACTTCCTTAGTTGGGGACACTTAATTTTGGGCAATATTGTCGACTTGATTGCACAGACACTATTTGAAGAGAACTGAGCTGAATGAAGACATCACTGAATCAATGATGAACTGACTTGGTCTGAAAAACTGAGTGGTTACCATTGTGCTCTTGCATTATCGACACAGTATTTTCCTGTTTGACGCTGTAAAGCTGCTTTGACACAATCTGTTCTGTATGAAGCACTGTATAAATAAAGGGTACTTGACTTGACTTTACATGTTACAGCACAAGCTGGAAGCGAGTAATACTTCTGTATTCCGTCAGCTTGTTTTCTGATTGGGAATCGTTTCATTCCATGTGACAGTCTACAGAGTGTGTGCGTGTTTGTCTTCGGGATTTCTAAAAAAAATTTCAACATGTTAGATATTTATGATTTGAGATTGGTGCGGCCCTGATATTCTTCCAACCCGAGAACTACATTTTTAACTAGGGCCATTTTCCTTGTTCCATTCACAAACAATCTGAAGTGACACAAGCTGGCTGACAGCGACGTCATTTAAGCGTGGCATTCAGCAATGTCAGCAACTGGAGGATGGAGGATGGACAAGTGCCATCATCGGTCCATCGACCACCATTGTCCATAATCATGGGATAAGTATCTGCAAACTGTGTGTTTACATGTTTTTTCAAAAATGGTGGGTGCTAGTGTTTCATATGGTATGCATTCGGCCAATCAGCATACATTTACATCACTGGCAGTTCCTATTGTCCTGGGTTAGCTCCTACTATGAAGCAGGAGCCAATTTATTCCCCCCAAAAGGCGTCCCTATAACTAAAATAGTCACACTTTATTTTAAGGTCCAATTCTCTGCCATACAAACCATTAACTATGACTTTAGCCCCAATAAACTCCTAATTTATAGTTAGTAAGGTAGTTGTTAAATTTAGGTATTGGGTAGGATTAAGGATGTAGAATATGGTCATGCAGAATATGTGCTTTCTAAGCACTAATAAACAGCCAATATGTTAATAATAAGCATGCTAATAAGCAACTAGTTAATAGTGAGAACTGGTCCCTATACTAAAGCCGTTCCCAGTTCTTGTGGTGCGAACACGCCAAAAGCAGCTACTTCTGCCAATAGTTATAGGAACTATGAAAGCATTTCTTCGGTGTGAAAGCCCCTAATGTTGCATTTTCTACTTGCTTTATTTGCTTTCAAAGCATACCTAAATGTGCCATGTTCATATATGCCTAAATGAACTGAATGGGAGAAAATGCTCCAGGTCCTGAAATAAGAAAGAATTAATCACCAAATCTGATTGATTAAACTTATTGAACAGGTTACGGATATACTTTATTTTTTAATATGATTACTCCTGGCTTCTCCCATTACACTGAAACATCTTCTTCAGATGCATGAAAAGGCTTTCTGTTTCTGTTCCCCATAAACTCTCTGGGCTGGACTAGCGAGCTTCTTCTGAGGAACTTCTGAGGAAGAGTTCATCATCTCATGATTGCTTTTGAGTTGCATATTGCATATTGACTCTTAAAGTCAATATGGAATAAAAAACGACCCTATATACTGTACTTGCTCTGAAGTAACTTGTCTCCCTGTTGATTTATCACCAGAAAATCTGTAATTTCTCAAACCATTCCCTCTATCCCCCTATTTTTCACCCTCCTTGATCATAAGATCAAGTTCTTGTGTAAATCAAAATGCATGAGTAAGCCAAAACGGTGTGTGAACACAGTTCATTTTGACGTTATAGAGGGACTGATCTTGCGTCAGTGTCCTCATTAGTTGTTCAAGGCTATAAGCAGTTCATCGAGGTGTAACTGTGGACTCTCAACCCCCCTTTATTTCATTAGGCAGTTCACCAAAGTTCACAATACCTTCCTGTCAAGCACTGAACTAGGGAAAGAAAGAGAATCATTTACTCATCAGAGAGATGGTCTGATGGTTCTTTTTAGCAGCTCTGTAGCTTTTTATCAAAAATTTGTTTCTTATCAGGGTCCATTTCCTGTACGCGGACATAACTCGCAGAGAGAAATGAACTAACTAGTCATGTCTGTTTGTGTAGTAAATTATATTGTTGCAGAACTTTCATTAAAGACGCAAAATTAATGTCATATAATAAAACTATTTTTGGAGGACTAATTTGGTATTTTGTTCTTTGTGGTTTTGATTTATTTACAAATGATTGATTCAATCATGGTTTCCCTCATACTCTTCAAAAACTGTTTTCATTCTCATGAAAAACTAAAAGGCGTAGAATTCAATTTGTACATATTTGAATGACAGATATAGACTGTATGCTACCTGATCTCATGATGAAAACGTACCTCTGGGAACTTTTTCGCAAGACGCGAAATACATACCAATAAGTACATATCACTGCAGTTTCCAACAGAAATGAACACTAGAGGTCATAAAACATGCACTTGTAATCGTTTTCATACACATTTATGTTTACAGCTCCATGTTTTAATTTCCAGATATAACAAGCTCGGATGCAGAATCCTTGGGTATGAATCCAATCAAAAACATGACTAACGATGAAAGAGCTGAAAGATGAGAGAAAAACAAGCTAAAATGGCATGCTTGCGATGTTGGCTTGCATGTTTTTACGTCAAATTTGCTTTTGTTCATACTATCGGGTAAGTTTAGGTGTAGTGCAGATGGTACGTTATTTTAAAACCTCACAGAGCATTAGACTTGTAGCGCCACTCAATGGACATTTCAAGTCAGAATTACAGTGACCATATGTACGCTCATCTGTTCCAGGGAAAAAAAACGAACACTCTTTTAGCGCCACTCAGTGGACATGTTACATCGAATATGTGACAAAACATACATGGCGGTACGCATTTCGCATCTTGCGAAAAAGTTCCCACAGAAAAAGTTCTACTGATCTGATCTGTTGAAGTCAAAGTCATTCTAACCATGTTTCTAAATACAGGCAGAGAGCTGTAGTATCAACTTTAATACATTGCAAAGCTGTTTGCAAATGTTCGTTGCAACTATGGTTTCAGGAAAAACAGAATCATGGAACTATGATGGTTCTAGAAAAAAAACACACCACTGATTGTTATAAACCACACTAGGAAGTAACATAGCAGCAGCTAGCCATTGGTGGATGCACTAGCTTCAGCCATCTTAGTGTATGACATGCATTTGATGAGCAGTGAGACGGTCAGTTGAGGCTGAGACTATGACACATCGAACTATTATCATAGAACAGGGGTTATGTAAGTAACTAAACAATATACAGTGTGGCCTACTGTGACCTGAGGAAGCGAGCTGTCATCAACACCAACAGCGCTGGCAAAGGTCACAGACGTACAAACACATCATATCCACACTCACCACTTTGGGTTTGAAAGGAGGCTGGATCTCTCTGTTGCCCAACCGTTCCCAGTCGATTCTGCGGAAGAAAGCTTGCTCCTTTATATCTCTCTCACCCTCTGGACCACAACCTAGACGCTTGGATGGATGCTTCGTCATCAGCTGTGCGTGTGCAGGAGAAGAGAGAGGTTATTAAACCACAGCCCATCTACCTCAGATTTAATCATGAAGGAGCATCTGGGTATGTAGGCTAAATCTGAAGCATAAAATATGTACATAAATAATTTATTTTTCATTTTATAGAAACCACTAAAATACACTAGTGCAATACAAAGTTTTTTCCAATTTGGCTGTGCTAAATTTGAACTGAAATCACTTAAGTGAAACAAAACGTTTTCCATTAAGTAACCATTAAGAAAAATGACACAGTGCCCAAAACATCTAATATACATGCATATGGCATTTAAATATTCTAAATTAAGTAACGATCTCCTCCACATTAGTAATCAAGAAGGGCCGTTATTATAAAGTCACATCACTGACATTTAAATCACCACCATGAATCATATTAATTTTTTCTGCTGCGCCGAGGAACATAGTCAAACAGAATGGTGGAAAGACAAATTAATGAAATATTATTATCTTCCACTTAACTATTATAGCAGGCGATATTTCCATGACTTGAGCTGACAGCAATATTAAAGTATGGCAATTATTAATCCAAGCTGAAAAATGAATTCCAATGCAGCCTCTGCATTATTCGTTTCTCATTCAGTGAGTGGCGGCATACAGATAATTACGAGGAATACGAGAGCTCCCACTGACGTCTCAGGACTCACCCCTTTACAGATGGACACTGCTTCTTTAGAGAGGGATTTGGGGTAGGATACGTTGTGCTCCATTATGGACTGAAACAGCTCATCCTCGTCCTCGCCATCAAACGGAGGCTGTTAGAAACAGAGCAGTTGCTGGTTTATATTAAACATACATAGAATATAATGGTTTCATTTTGTTTTGATGGTCCCTTTAACATATAGTAGACTGGTAGGGTTAGAATAAGTTGAATACCTGCAAAATTACCTTATAGTTAGTAGAATGTCTTTTGGGAGCCCAACACAAAAAAAGAGTTAGCAGATATTAAGCAGGCAGTCTACTAATACTTTAATGAGAGTTTGTTGACATGTAGGTTCAAAGTTGTCAACAGAATGCTCAAAAGGGACCATAAAGTGTTACCCGGTTGCATTTACTTGACCAAACATACAGAATAAAACAGTAATATTGTGAAATCTTATTACAATTTAACATAATGGCTTTCTATGTCAATATACTTTAAAATGAAATATATTCCTGTGATGCAAAGCTGAAGTTTCAGCATCATTACTCGACTCTTCAGAAATCATTCGAATATGCTGATTTATTATCAGTATTGAAAGCAGTTTGCTACTTAATATGCTTTTGAGACCTGTGATACTTTTTTCAGGATTCTTTGATGAATAAAAAGCGAAAAAGAACAGAATTAAAAATTTAAAATAGTAAAAACTTACTTTGTTAGAAACGATTTCTATTACTTTTTCATCAATTTTTTTTACAAAAAAAATTGACTGACCACAAGCCTGTACAGTATATTGTTACAAAAGATTTCTATTTTGAATAGACACTGTTCTTTTTACCTTTTTATTCATTAAATAACCCTGAAAAAGGATTCCCATAAGCTATTAAGCAGTACAGCTGTTTCCAAAATGTATAATAAATCAGCATATTAGAATGATTTCTGAAGGATCATGTGACACTGAAGACTGTAGTAATGGCTGAACAAAATTCAGCTTTGCATCAGAGGAATAAATGATATTTTCCAGGGTAAAAACATGTCAACCAGCTAATAAACAAGTGCAAACTGTGTACTGAAAGTTTTCAGCCCCCATTGTTTTGTTCTAAATGTGGTAATCTGTTATCATGAGAGATCACAATAATTTCATAAACGCTCTACCTGTTTAAATAAACGTGCTAATTCTCTTAACACATGACACCAGTCTAATATTGTCATATTTGCACAATAAAGCAGCTGAGCAGATTCAACAGACCCATGTTTTTATGAAGTTGAGGTAAAGAGTAAAGCAAAGACTTGCTCAAAGTTTCTTTCTCTCCTATTCCTCACCGCTCTAGGACCCTAAATCTCAATCCATCTTAAGTTCTCCAGAAGTACTGACAGCTTCCACCCCCTCATCCTGACAGAGGCGGGTTATTAGCAGACACCCACTGTACTCTAAAAAGGAGCGATACACATTTCTATCATGATTCCAGAGTCATTTTACACTTTTTCACATTTTTTTTTTTAAAACACTGTATCCTCAGAGCAGTGGGATGATATATTACATAAGCAGGAATCATTCCAGGATGGGGGTGTCCAAGACAAAATCATCCAAAGGGAAACACATGAAGTGTATAACAAGATTCTTCTGTTGGGTAATTGGACCCGGGAGTCAGCGGGAGAAAGCTGAGATGGAAATGACGTAACCTTGGTAACCGTTCTGGCACAAAGTATTGACGACACAGGAAGTGTGTTTCACACTGAGGCCTGGGCTGCGGTCTATATAAATTAATCTCACTCAGCTCAACAGAGGATATTCCGAAATGGACAAATAAAGCAGTTTATTAAGTCAACGCATGCCAATTAATGCCTGCGCGTCTTAATAATAATAATAAAAAAATATAAGATATTATATAAAATATATTGGTCACACTTTAGTTTGGGGACTATTAACTATTAACTACGACTTTTGCCTCAATAAACTCCTAATTTGTTGCTTATTAATAGTTGGTAAGGTAGTTGTTAAGTTTAGGTATTGGTTAGGATTAGGGATGTAGAATATGCTCATGCAGAATAAAGCATGTGCTTGTGCTTTATAAGCAGTAATAAACAGCCAATATGCTAGTAATATGCATGTTAATAAGCAACTAGTTAAATGTGAGAATTGGCCCCTAAAATAAAGTGTTACCAATATAGTAAGAAAAATAATTTTGTTTAAAAACAATAATAATTTCCATCAAACAGTAAATGAAGCTTCCAGATTCTTTCTCAGAATTGGAACTGTAACTTAAATTTAGCAAAACATGGAAAGCAGAGTTGCCCAAATTTTTTAACATTAAGAGCCAAAAATCAAACTTGATTGAGAGTTGTGAGCCAAAACTAAATGGTGCATTACATCCGACTATATTATTTTACAATGTATTACATAAAAACATATAGATATATATATATAGATATATATACTTATATATATATGTGTGTGTGTGTGTGTGTGTGTAAACATGTATTTATGTAGCTTCTGAAGTCCAGTACTAAATGAAAAAATATGATAGTTAAACAAAATGAGAAGAATTTACACATCGTCATCCTGTTCAAAAGTTTACACCCCCCGGCTCTCAAAATTATACAGTCACTTTTGGAAAGTGTTCAAATATGCAGAAGATGCTGGAAAACCAAAAAATGTGCAGGAGCTGGAGGATTTTTCTGAAGAACAGCAGGCAGTTGAACTACTCAGGACCAACAAGGGACTCATGAACAACTATCACAACATATAAAAACAGTCATGGATCATCCAGGAAATGACACATAGTATTGAGATTCAAGGGTATGCAAACTTTGAATGGGGTCATTTTTATCAATTCAGTTATTATTGTGTCTTGTGGAGTATATGAAGAGTTCCAATGCAAAAGCCTCTAAAAGCCATCTTGGTCAAAAATGAGATAATGATACTGAGTGAATGCTCTCCACACATAGTATATGTCCATCAAGTACTTTCACTTCAAATGCGCTAAATCCCAGCCTCAACCCAGTACCAGTACTTACATAGAAACCTATACATAGCAGCAAGAAAGAAATTCTAATTTTAAAGAAAAACGTCAGACGTACTTAGAGGCTTTTGCATCTGAACTCTTCATATGTAAACATCTGTTATGTGAAATAGGGACAGTAATAAATAAAAAATAACATGCAGTTTTCATGATCCCTCTAATTTTGTTCCAATTATTAACATTTTGCACATTCTGCAAGGGGTATGTAAACTTATGAGAACAACTGTATATATAAAGATGGGATGGATTCTCAGCCCTATTTTGTTTCCCTTCTTTTGTGATATGGCATGGCAGGCCAAAATAAAGTTCGTCACAGTCCAGCTTTGGCCTGCGGGCCCTGGTTTGGGCTTCTCTGTTCTACAATATCAATAAAACATTATAACAATAAAAGATGTATTGATACCAGTGCTTTTATCACACCACTCTCATGTTTGTACTTTCAATTCAAAACTATGCAATGTTTTTGTCCCACAGACTTTCCCTTTTTTATGTTTGAAAGTTATTTGAAAAAAAATCAACATCATGCACTGTCAGAAAAAATGTGCAAAAATTGTACCTTTAGGTGTACAGCAGCTTGTCACTGGGGCAGTACCCTCATTGGGACTCCTTTGTACCTTCTTTACCCCTGAAGGGTGCATATTAGCACCTTAGAGCAGTAACATGTACCTTTAAGGTAGTAATATATACTCTTATGGTAGTATTATGAACGCTTTAGGGGTCAAGAAGGTACAGAGGTCCCCCTTTGAGGGTACTGCCCCAGTGACAAGCTGTTGTACCCCTAAAGGAAAATTTTTTGCACATTTTTGTGACAGTGTGTCACAAATACAGAAATTCCACAGAAATGACATTGTATTGAACCTAGGAGATTAAAAAATTAAAATTCTTGTTCCGTCAGAAGCACCTTATGCAAACCAAAATCTCAATCCTGTCCTTCGTGCACTGTTGCTCAGAGACTGCATGTTTTGCTGCAAGTCATTTTCTGTGGCGTTCTCTGATCACAGCAGGGCTGCAATCACAGTTATTCAAAGCGGCTCTGAAAAGCCCTGGCGTCTGACTCATTTGATTACTAAAGACAATACTAAATGATTCCCAAGAACTTTCTGCGCACGTCCACCTACCTGCCCAGCCAGCATCTCGTAGAGGAGCACACCGTACGCCCACCAGTCCACCGATTTCCCGTACGGCTGATAGGCGATTATCTGGGGGAAGAGGAAATGAACATGTGCATCATTTTCTGTCCAGTCATTCATTCAACTCTCATGGGAAACTTTATTCAATCTCCATTCATTTGTCACAATGCACATTTCATTACCGCTCAAGGGGGTGGTTGGCGCTCTGCTATTTTTAACCATTTGCTGTAATAATTGCTTTTTTCCCCTCACTAGTCCATTTACACCCACATATTCAGCACACACACACCAATGAGTGTGTATAATCACAGGGGTAGTTAATGAGAGCTTTGTTAAGCATAGAGAGTATATGTTTCATGTCACATTTTGAACTCTCTTCCTCTTCGTGTGTGCTTTAGAAATGACTGCATAGTTGTGCCACTTTCCACAAATAGGGCACAAATTGGTGCCCCGTTCCTTTCTTAAAAGCAATGAAGGCACACATGCCACACTCTTTCAAGAGAGAACTATCAGATATGTTACATACTGTAAAATTAGTACAGCATGAAAAGTAGCTAACTTTAAACACACCAAATATCTATACAACACCTCTCCGCTAAAAATGGTCATTTTGATCAAATTTTTACTTGACTTTAATGACTATATCCAGCAACTGATATCATAAAACAATGACTTTGACTAAATAAATATGTATAAAGTGAATATATTTTTTTTAGTCTAATGCTTTACTTATTTTAATTACCACACCTTACCAAACGTAATATGACTGATATTTATGTTTCCTACATATTGTTTGCAAACCTGTTACCAGGGGTGTGAAGTAACAAATTACAAATACTCTTGTTACAGTAATTAAGTCGTTTTTTTATCAGTAATTACTTTTTTCTATTTTCTCTCCGTTTGTGGACCTTATTGATGACCCGTGGCATTACTGCATCTGTGTCAGTGCGTGTCGTAATAAAACTGCAGCTTCTTTGATCCATTTTATGCAATCCGCCTTCATTTAGCAAGTGCACTCGCACAAAAACAATTTTCAAGTTCAACACTTTTTGCTCCATTCAGTTGTGGGTGCTGCTGAATCTGATAGAGCAGCTTATTCACCAACACCGCTGTGGCCCAGAAAAGAGACCTGTGTTTTCTTTTGAAAATGTTTCCCTGGAAATACTTCCCTATTTAATGCTTTTTTCCCTTACAAATTGTATCATCAGCATAACAATTTGAGTAAATGTGTAAAAGGTAGAGGATGATGCTGTCCTTCTACACTGTAAAAAAAATTCCGTAAAATTTACGGTAAAAAACTGGCAGCTGTGGTTGCCGGAATTCTACCGTAAAAAATACGGTAACAACATTTTAGGTTTTACGGTTTTAATTTAAATTTACAGTTAAATACCGTAATTTCATTGACTGATATGTTAATATACCAACCTACTGAAATACTGAAATCTGTTTTGTAACTTTGAAATACACTGATAACCAACAAATACAGGTGGTGATGAGAAAGTCACATGAACCAAAGCCCATCACAAGCAGCTTTTAAATAATAACATGTATAGAAGGTGCACAGTGTCGTTCACACAAGCACTAAACACCATCTTGGTGAGACTGATTAAACTGAAATATGCAATAAATATTAATTTAACAACATTAGATGTAACATACAACCCTAATAAACATAACTGATAAGAAAAAACAAAGAAAAAACATAGTTATTTCAAAGAAAAAACATCAAATTCAAAGAAAATTTGAAATGTAACACAGGGAATTCTGGGAACGTCAGTTTACGGGTTTTCCCTGTAAATTTTACAGGAACTTACCGTTAACCATTTAACAGGTTTTTACTGTAGCATTTTCACAGTTTTTTACCGTTAAAATCACAGTCATTTTTTACAGTGTAGAACAATGCATTTACGTTTAAATTGTAACATAAATTGTCATGTTTAGTGATTTTCGTTTCTTTATTGCAAAACGCTAAAAATGGCACCATTGGCACTAAAATTGGCTCTTTTTAATCTCTCATTTTAGCCCATATCATCACTCAAAAAAATGATTTTTGCTCTTTGTTCAATTTCATTAATTAAAATGAGTTCATACAACATAACTCTTGGTAAAAATGGTCCCAACTTAATTTTATTAAATCTAAACAATGTAATTTTAAAAATTAGGTTATAAAATTTTGTTTAATGATTAACAAGAATATTTTTCAATCGTTTTAATCACGTAACGCTTATCAAGATGAAACTGTGATGCAGATGGATTGTTCAGCTGCCAATGTGTGAGAAGGGTAAGTGTCATTTAATTCATCATCATCCATCAAATTTTCAATTAAATAAATTTTTAAATATGCAAAATTTAAGAAAAAATATTAGCTCTAATTGAAAAAGAAAAAAACACTTGCTAAAGAATACTATATGCACAATAAAGCCAGTAGTTGGCGATCAAGAAACAGCCCACAAAAATGTAATATGCACATGACATCAACTTTTTCACAAATTAACATTTTTGTTGTTTACTTGGAGATGATACTGTTCAAAAGCTTGTGTTTTCAGGCCCCCAAAAGAGTTATTGAAGACACCTGATGATAACAAACAGAATCGCTGAAGGAGAAAATTGTAATTTTTAGATTACCAGTATAGTGGTCAGTGTTTACTTTAGTTGGGTCTCCTTGACCTTGACTTTTTTAAAAATAAGTTTTGTTTGGTTGCTATAACTGAGTTCTAGCAGCTAGACAAGCTGACAGAAAAGTTGATATTTTGGTTATGGTTTCACATAATCATCATTTGACTTGAGTCACTGAACTTATTTAGAGACTAATCTCTGAGGTAGACTTTCTTTCATTATAGCAGCCCTGTGATTCTACAGTAGAAGACCTGGAGTTTTCAGTATAAGCCTTTCTTAACTGTTCTGATCAAAAAATGTAGGGGGAGGGGCTTTCTTTTAGGCACACTGACATCAAGAATCAGTGTATGAATCTCAACAACGGTGACAAACAGCATATTCAGAGAAACAGATCAACTCTGAGCATCACAAAACAAGCTACTAAAAAAATCACATAAAAACAGCAAAAATAAAAGAAAAGAGTAAGAATAAATACAAGACAATTCAGCTCATAATTTATTCATGCTGCAATGCATGATGGGAGCCATGGATGAGTTTTGATTGGTGGCAATTCCAATGCATCATGTTTTTTTGAGTTTACCACTATTGTTGAGTCATGCTTGGATTATTGATGTTCAGAAAAATGAGTCTTTTTTTTTTATCAGAGTATCGGAAATGTTTTAATTATGCTTGTAATTCCAGCCTCATTCGTACAAGCACAGGATGGTTAGAACCAGTTGCAAAGCACCCAACTCAGAGCAATGTTTTATCGCCAAACATAATCTAATGCCTGATCACATTTTCTTTTAACTTGTCTAGCTGCTATAATTCAGTTACAGCAGCCAAATAAAACATATTGTTAAAAAGTTAAGGGTCAAGGACCCAACTAATGCAAACACTGACCACTGTAATGGTGGCATAAAAATTAAGATTTTCTTCTTCAGTGATTCTGTTCATGACATCAAGGCCTTCAATATCTGCTGAAATTGAAAACAAAGTTTCTGAACATGATGCTCATCGCCTCTATAAACAACAAAAATGTTAATTTGTGAAAAAGTTGACGTCATGTGCATGTGTATAACGTTTTCGCAGGGTGTTTCTTGATCGCCAACTACTGGCCTGGCATGCAGGCCATGCTACAGTAGGCATGGCAAAACTTTATCTAGTAGGAATGACCAATTTTTTTTTTGTAGTCTTCACTGAAGGAATTTAAGTTTATACAAGATTACAACAAATCATTTCAAACAAATTAGATTTTGTTGGAAAAATGTAATTAAATTTCGTGGAAAAGTTTACTCTAATTTTTTTAAGTTCGTTCAACAACTTTTTTTTTTGAGTGGTGTGTGATGCTGAGTTTCTAGATGCTGGTTTTTGTGTATTTTGCACTAACACTTCTAAACATTAACATTTGATGCGCAACAGCATGCTGTGTCTCAGTGGGCTTGCACATGTTTCTAAATCTATTTTTTCAAATATTTAATTGGTGATGTATTTAAATTAATATTTCATTTAAATGGTGATGATTGTACTGAGAATAACTTTCATCTTTTCATTATTTTAATAGTTTTTCCGTGTTGTTTTGATGTATTTTAAAAAGTTGGCAGTCAAAATGAAAACTTCTGGATGATATTCTTCATTCTTTCTGACAAACAAGATAATGTGAATTACAGTATGTACAATGTTTTCTAAATGTTTTAATTGCAGTGTACAGCGTTTATTATAAGAGGGTAGAATTCACAGCTCAGTACTCACTACTCAGTACTCATGAGTAGTACTTTTTACTCTACTCACACTACATTTTTTGGAATTTAATGGTACTTTTACTTGAGTATAAATAGAGACACATAGGAAGTGAAATCATCTGGATCTTTTCTTCAGCATGATAGGAAGACAAGAAAATATATTTTTTATATTATGCACTGCATGTGTACATCAGTTTAACCCTGTTACCAAAGTTATTATCAGAAAAATGGTTTAACAATATAATAATACAATAGTATAACATTTTTTCTAATTATTTTTTTCTAATTTAAGCTAATGAACAACAAACTAATATGTATTTGATCAAAACACGAGATGGATAAACAACATTTTACAAAGGCTAAATGCTGCTACAAGTTTGCAGCTTAGATTTAGTTTAACAATAAAATCACAGACTGTTGTTTGCCTAATCAGAGTTTGCGAGCTTTGGACGAGCGCTCGAGTAACACTGGCTGTTTCGGAGAAGAACAGGAAGCTCTTGAGTATCTGATCCACTGCATACAGGGTAAGGTCACAGTAAGCAGGTTTTATGTGTCTACTGGCCGTCTGCTCCACATCAACAGCCTGACCTCAAACGTCCTGACACACAACACACACAAATGAACAAATGAACACATCATACATTCCTACAAACAAAACTGATGACTTAAGAGAAATGTTGTCGTTTTTCACATCACTAATGACACAATATTTAATTCAGGTTCTGTAATAACACTCTCATAAAATAATAATAATAATAATAATAATGGTAACACTTTATTATAGGGAGCAGGGGGATCGCTCTCTCGAGGACCACACCGAAGACTTTGTGTTTCTGGCCAATCTGACACACTACCCAGTCAGCTGCCTCTGCTTGTTTTACCAAACCGGAATGAACTCCTCCACACGAGCGCAGCTGTCCGGGGACGGTCCTCGAGAGAGCCTCGCTGCCTTCATAGAGTGGGTGCTTCACTCTTGACCCAGAGCCCAGCCCACCATCACCCCGATTTGTGGAGAGTCAGCCTGAGCCCACCGCGGACAGAGAGCCAGAGCCCATCGCAACCCTAGAGCCATCGCAAAAAGGAGCGACTGAGCTGGAGGCTGCCCCAGAGCCAGAGCCTCGACAACCGTCCGGTCAGGTGCGAGAGCCGGCAACATCGCACGCGACGGCGGATGTTACAGTGGAGGGTGAGGGTGCTGCGGAAAGCCCCGCCCACTGCACTGCCGCTGAGGGTGAGCAGTTGCAGGACTCTGAGGATTTGATTGATCTGGATATATATGCAGACTTGCCCCCTCTTCTCCTGCCATCATTTGAACTATCTGTCTGCCCTGAACTCTCTTGTTACTCCCTGAACTGTCCACCTGCCTGGATTTCCAGGACCTCCAGGCCTCCGCCTTGGTCGCCAGAGCCCTCTGCTCCACCCTGGCACTCCGGATCCTCAGCTCCTCTTCGGGCTCCACCACCACCTGCTCTGCCGCCGTCGGTCGGCCCTCTGGAGTTGTCAGCCCTTCCTCCACCATGGCTCCACCGTAGGCCGCCATCATGGCTGTGGCCTGGGTCCTGCCTGGCTCCTCCTGCTCCAAGTCCCTCCTGTCTCCATCCTGGCTCCTTCCCCATATAAGTTGCATTCTTTTTAGTGTTTCTCTGTCTGGTCTCGTGAATGTATAAATGTGGTTCCTACTCTCCTGTGTTGGACTACCTCTATGTGGATGATTAAAGACTGTTTATTGTGATTCCTCATCTTCATGCGTTTACTCCTGCACCACACCGTGACAATTAACTAATTGCATATTAGCTTGCCTATTATTAACATATTGGATGTTTATCAGTACTTATAAAGCACATATTCTGCATGACCATATTCTACATCCCTAATCCTACCCAATACCTCAACTTAACAACTACCATACTAACTATTAATAAACATCAAATTAGGAGTTTATTGAGGCAAAAGTCATAGTTAATGGTTTGTTAATAGCGAGAATTGGACCTTAAAATAAAGTGAGACCGTAAAAATAAAATAAAGAAAATAACATAAAATGGCCTAGCACAGTAATTCTTCCTGGGGTCAATCTAAATACCCACAGGGACGAAAAGCTCACCAAAAAACATGGTGAGTCAATATATCACTGAAATTAGAGAAAGTAGTGGATCTTGCTTCATGACTGTGACTACAGTACATAAGTGCCCTTTTCCTTTATGTAGGCAGGTATTTATTTTGCTCATTTTTGTGCACAAAGACCAGGATGCAATCTGTCCTGTCCAATTTATGTAGAAGTCTATTTATTCTAAAAATGGTCGTTGTTTTGTTATGCAACACTGCTATGACAAAATGTCACATGCTCCAACATACTGAGCTGCGATTCTCATGCAAGCAAGTTTAAATCTGTCTCATGTCAATTTCCCCTCTTTTTCACATCATTTTCATGTCATCTCTCTATTTTCCACTGTCAATAAAATGGCTGAAAGCGTGCAGCTGAGCGTAGCTGTTTATTAAGTCATCTTGGTCGTCTTCAAGCACCTGTTTTCAAGAGCAAATTTAAACTACTGATCTACTCATGGGGCTACAATTGCTTTTAGAACCAGGAAGATCAATATATCTGATTATGTCTTCATTAGCATTTGTCTAAAGACAGAATGTCCAGTAAAGATTGCCTCATTTCCTATGACAGTGTGAAATCTGAAGGCCAACACTATGAGCACAAAGAACTGAGAGTATCATTGTTTTTGGACTTCTTGTAGTATCCCATAAACACCATGGTACATTTTTAATATTCATCAACCATACGACATCATCACTGCGCTATGGTACTGCACTACGGGAGAATTTTTCTCAAAATGTAATGGCTAAGTTTGAAGTCTGAAGAACCAAACATCTGCTGCTCAGACCAGTCATCTAGAGAACTTTATGTATAAAAATACAAACTTCACTGTGTTTCTAAAAATAAAATCCCATCTGCAGTAATATAAAGAAGGCAGACGGGGGCTGGTGTGTGATTGGCTGGGGACTGGAGGGTTTGAATAAAGTCAGGACAGATGAAGAAAGGCTGCTTATGGATGAATAAATGATTGTGTCAGGACACGGACGTGCTGGAGTTTCTAATCAAGAAGCTGAGATGATAGAGTCATGCTGACCTTCTTTAGATTCAGAATACACTCAAGGCTGTGAAGACACACTGGTGGATGGGCAGCATTTTTAGCAATGTGTGTGTGTGTGTGTGTGTATGTATGTTGACCGCAACCCTTATAAGTATTCTACATTTCTATCATTGTATTTAATATGTAGAGCTTTTCCTTATTGTGCGCGTTAAAGGGTATAGTTCACATAACAGTATATCAGATTGTATGCTCAATTGGACAGAGAAGCTTCGCGTTAACGCCTCAGTCATTCAGATAGAGCTCAGTACGAATTAAGGGCCAAATCGTGTTGCGTGATTCATTTTAATACTCTCCTCCTATAAATTTTGCGTCTGAAAGGGAAACTCCTACAAATGCATATTCAATAAGGTCAGACGCAAAAATAACTGTGTGCATGCCTTTTCAGCGCTAATTCTTCACTGCGCTGCCCCAAGCTGTTAGTAAATTTGGCCTAAAATTTAAATCCAATTAATAGAGGTGGTGTAGATCTTAAACAATCTGTTTAATGGGACAGTTTTAGTCATGTAAACATTTAAATAGAACTCAGTCGGATTCAAAATTGCAGAGTGCATGTGCAAATGTTTGCATATGTTATAAATACATGCTTAGGTTTATTGACATCTTATGAATACGTCAGTGAAGAATTTAAATAAATGCATGTAACTGCTGGTTTTATATAAATCATGGCTGGTACTGAATGTTTTCCAGACTCTTCTATTTAAAAGATTATAAGGGTCACTGATCAGACCTGAGGAGATCAATAAGTGGGGAATTAGATGAAGCAGGGAGCTGTCATGACACATGAGCTGAAGACTTCAAGACTTCAAGACGACACTTGAAAGGACTCAAAGTGTCATAAGCAATCTGCAAGCTATGTGCAATATAAAGAGTTCAAAGTTTCCTCAAATCCTTCAAACACACACACACACACACACACACATTCTGAATCAAAGCACCCAATTCTGTCCGGAGAACCAAACCGCCTCGTTCATTTTAAAAGCTATCTTTGAGATATAAGGATCCTGCCAGGAATACATCACGTTTATGTTTGCTTTCTCTCTTCCCACTTACAATATGCTTTTCACACAGTGCATCCCCTTTTGTGTCATAACGCTGGAGGAGAGCATGATGTTTCCTGCTACCCACACTGCTCTGCAGCTTGATCCCCCCCTCACACACACGATCACACACTCGCTCACACATACACAAGATGTCAAGCTGCCACATGCTTCAGTGGAAATGTCACAGCGCTAATCTACAGGTCAATATCACTGTGGGCTTTCCAAAAGAGAGTAAATTAAAATGTGGCTATTAGTGAATGGTGTGGCCATGCATGTAACAAAAAAGGCAAAAACTAAAACTGGCCAAAACATTTTCTGACAAAAGATGCAAGATTTATCTAAATAATCATTCAAAGAATTTATGTTTAAATGCATACGAAAAAAAACTAATTAAATTACCTATTTATTCATTATTTATTACAGATTGCTAACTAAGTTTAATAAAAATATAATATAATATTTTAAACTCATTTTACTAGTTAATTGTTATATAACTGCCTTTAATTATATAATTCTTTACCATTCCCCTTGAGTTTTGCCAAATCATCATTGATTCAGTCATTAGTCATGTTAGACCAAGTCTGAAATCACCATTTTAATTTATGCTTCATTTTAATTAGTAAGTAAATAATTAAAATCTACACTAAATTCCATGTTTATATAAAATATTTAAATATTTATTAAACCATCCATTACTACTATTTGAAATACAAATTAAAAGATGCATAATTTTGTCAAGTTTATTTAGGTAAAATGCTGGGCAGCATTTTGAATCTGACAAAGCAAAGGGCTGTTTTTGTAACATACTTTATTTCATCACCCAATAATTATTAAAGTAATAGGCATGTGTAGAAAAACTAGTTGTATTTTAATTTTGTGTCTGGGGTGATTCCACTAACGCCAACCTAGCAACCTGGCAAAAAAAACATACCTCTACATATAATTCACTGCAGTTTCCAGCTGAAATTACCAAAGTGGCAGTAAAACACCAACAACTTTTATTCCTTTTCATGTAAATTCCAATTGATGTCCCATATTATTGATTAATAAAGACTTAATTTTCTGATTGTTTGCATCACATTTGTATGGCTTTTCTGATGTAGTAAACTTGCTCAGTAGCTCACCTGGTACAGCACTGCACTTGCACTTGGTACGAGTCCCGTGAAACATGAGCCATGATAAAAGAGCTCAAAGATTTGAAGAAACAGCTAAAATTGCATGATTACTTCAGCAAATGCATGTTTTCTTTGATTAACAATATCGGTAGGTTAAGGATAGGGTGGTACGTTAACTTTTACATGCTACTTACAAGTCATTTCTGAACTGAACTGAACTGAGCTGCCATCATAAATGTAATAAAACATTGCCAGATTCCCGTCAATCTATTTCAGACAAAACAAAATGCACATTTAGTGCTACACCCTGGACATTTCATTTTGAAAGTGCTGCGAAAAGAAGCAATATAATATCACTTTGCAGAGATGTCGCCACAGGCACGTTTTAACAAAGAGCCTGGGTTATCTAATATTATATGAGTTGTGTGTCTATAAGGTTGTGTGAGTCTGGTTGAGAGGTCAGCAAGGATGAGGACTTTAAGGCTTGAGGTCGTGTCCTACATGCAGTGAATATGACAGAGGCAGTCCGGGGTCATTCGATTTCAGCAACTCTCACTCGAGACACATTCAAATTTGTTATCACTCTCTCTTAACCTGGAGTTTGACAACCTCCCTCCGCACTACATTCATTATACTGGACAAATGAATGGACAAAGAGAGTAGCTGTGGAATTGGAATGCGGCTACTCGCCCCAAAGACCAAACAATCGCAATCTTATCTTCTTCGGCTCCCCTCAACCAGCACTGGCCTCGGCCAAGGCCGCTGTTGGAAAAACAACCCCGGGAAGAGCACTGCAGTGAGACGCTCTTGCGTTCCTCCCCCCTTCCACAGACATCTGCTGACTACATACAAACTCTTACATAAACACACATACACTCACATATACAGATATGCATTCACCTCCCCACCCCCGATCCATCGCCTCCGTCGCTTTGTACCGCCAGTCTGACAAGCGGGTCTGTGACCAGCGCTACATTGGCTGCAGGACCGGATGGCCGTTTGCCGGAGCTGGATCACCTCCCCTGTTGCAAAGTCGTGTGTCTATGCTGTATTGATTATGTGCTTTTTGTTGCTGAGGTGTTTTTCCTGTTCTCACACTGTACTCCCCAAGGAGCATAGTCTGGGGGTTA
>JAFVLL020026238.1:0-25089 GCA_021397915.2 Tor tambroides
ATCTGCAGATGGCACGGCGGATTGTGTTTACCGACAGTGGTTTCTGGAAGTATTCCTGGGCCCATTTAGTAATGTCAATGACAGAATCATGCTGACGAGTGATGCAGTGTCGTCTGAGGGCCCGAAGACCACGGGCATCCAACAAAGGTCTTCGGCCTTTTCCCTTACGCACAGAGATTTCTCCAGTTTCTCTGAATCTTTTGAGGATGTTATGCACTGTAGATATGAGATTTGCAAAGCCTTTACCATTTGACATTGAGGAACATTGTTTTTAAAGTATTCCACAATCTTTTTACGCATTCTTTCACAGATTGGAGAGCCTCTGCCCATCTTTACTTCTGAGAGACTCTGCCTCTCTAAAACATCCCTTTTATAGCTAATCATGTTACATATCAGATGTCAATTAACTTAATTAGTTGCTAGATGTTCCCCCAGCTGAATCTTTTCAAAATTTCTTGCTCTTAATTGTTGCCCCCGTGCCAACTTTTTTGAGACCTGTAGGAGGCATCAAATTTGAAATGAGCTCATTTAGTGGATAAAAGTGTAAAATTTCTCCGTTTAAACATTTGTTATGTTCTCTATGTTCTATTGTGAGTAAAATATTGGCTCATGTGATTTGAAAGTCTTTTAGTTTTCATTTTATTCAAATTAAAAACGTCCCAACATTTCCGGAATTCGAGTTATAAAATGGGTTGTTTACATTTTAATATAAATTCTATAAATTGTAATAATTGCAGTTAAAATATCAAGGGTAATAATCAACTGGGAAATAATGTTTGTCATAATAGTGTAGCAGCTCTGACTTATTTATGGTCATGTAGTGTTATTTATCTACACACGGTACATATTATAGATTCATTTCTCAGTAAATAATCAGCATCAGCATTTTTTATTTTGACTTCATCACTAAGGATGTGTAGGAAATTGTGTTAACATTATTTAATAAGCTTGATTAATGAACCTTAACTAATCCGTTGGACAGCTTTGACCGTTCTTGAATACATGTGTATGAAACCTTTGAAACCTGCTGGAACGGAGCCAAGTAGTGGATTAAAGAGCAAGCCCCCCTTCATCAATCCCCCAGTGTCCCTCATAGGTTGTGAAGTATAAAGTGCAATTAATGAACCGAGCGGGTCTGATAGCTTGACCTTTTTTACACTGATGACAGAGGCCAAGGTCTTGGAGATGCCTCCCATTGCATAAGATCTCCAAATTTCATATAAATGTTCAAAAGTCTGCGGTCACTAAGATTCGTTTTTGTTTACAGAAATTAATTATTTTATTCAGCAAGGATGCAATTAATTTATCACAAGCGACAGTAAGTCTTACATTGTTATAGTCCTTTTGAGCTTTCTATTCATCAAAGAATCTTGAAAAACAAATGTCACGGTTTCCACAAAAATATTAAGAAGCACAGCTGTTTTTAACATTGATAATAATAAGAAATGTTTCTTGCACATCAAATCAGCACATTATAATGATTTGTAAAGGATCACTAAAGTGACACTCAAGACTGGAGTATGACTGCTGTTAAAACAGGTTGTTTTGAGTTATTTTATTTTCTTAATGTTGTTTGTATTATTTATTTTGCACGACTCAACTTCCTCCATCATCTTTTATTTGTGTTTGTGTTACCCAGGGAAGTCATTCACAGGCTTGGCCTTCAAAGCTCTAACTGTTAATTTGTTCGCCAAATAATCCTTCTTTTTGTCACCTACATGATGGCAAAATGGCATTTATTGTCATTTGAATGAAGACCTGTCAACTCCCCCTGTCCACCCTATCAGCAAAGACGCACACTCACACAAGTGCACACACACACTTTGGAGTGTTCTTATGCGGTCATCTGTTGGTGAGGGCATTGCATTCAGTAATACTCAGGCATCAGCACATGAGTGCCGAGCATTTGCCTGTGTCTCAGCCCTCACAAGACACACTTATGTGCTCATTAAGTTCATTCAGACATTGTTGTTACATCAGGTTTGCGTCAGTCATCCAGTTAGTAGTGCTGCTTCACTAATGAGGGTGGCATGACATTTTTTTTCTCCTTGTGTCAAACTGACTTGTTTTGTGCTCAAAGTCAGCACATGATGTTCATTTCTCACCAAATTGGACTGAGATATCTAGCAGTTTATCACTGAGAGCAGATGTTACCCTGCTTTTTTAACTCGTAATTTCAGTCATTTAGGTGTTATGATTTGTGAATGTGCTCATGGGGTTTTTATACAGGAGTTGCTGGTTGGTTTAGGTTAGGGATTCTTAACTACTTTTTTCTGAGTACTTTACATTTTGAGAACTTTATTTTTGTACCTTAATGTGCTTTTATTTTATTTGTTATTATCATTATTATTATTATTATTATTCAAAAAAAGCTGAAATTGTTAAAGTAGTCAGAGGCAGTCAAGTAAAAAAGTTATGGTCTATAAATTCCTTCAAGAGGACTGGCTGGAGAACAAATATGACTTCACACCCTCAGTTAACAAATATATTTTTGATAAATATTTTCATTATTATGTTTTTATATTTTTAAAGGCAGTTGTTTACAAATCTGGGTAACCGAGGAAGACTGCACCTTTGACAGTATAAACTATCATAGTATGAACCTACTTTATATCTGTCATTTTGCATAAGGAATACATTTATTGAAAAGTAGATAAATATTTTTATCTGTAGTCCTACCAGTCCTTTAAGGGCTTAACAAAGGCTTTTTTTTCTTTAGGGTTATTGAAACCAGTAATTCAGATTCTTACTTGATTTTCCATCTCTCTCTCTTTATTTAGCTTTTTTTTTTACATTTCCAAAAAATAAAAAATATAAGTAAATATATATTATATAAGTATATTTGTGTTTGCAAGACATAAAAACACATATACACTACCATTCAGAAGTGTGGGGCTTGCAAAAGAAATGTTTTTAATGAAATTTTTTTGATGAATGCTTTTTTAATAAGGATGCGTAAAATGCAATAAAAAATACATTAGAATGTTAAAGAGGAGTTCTATTTTAAATAAACACCGTTATTCTGAACTTTCTAAAGAATCTTGAAAAAGAAACACTTCCACTCTTTCCACATTTCAATATGTAGCACATTTTCAATTAACATGAAGATGTAGAAATGTTTCTTGAGCGCTAAATTAACATTTTACAATGATTCTGTAGGAAAAAAACAGCTTTGCTATCATTTATTTTAAATTGTAATAATATTTCACAATTTAAATTCTGTCCAAAACAAAAAGAATGTTAATGACTCGTATGTGATCAACAAATGTAGGACCAACTGTTGTGTATTCAGCATAAACTTGAGTCGAGGGATGCTGGCATGGTACGTTGACCACACATAGTCACACTGTTTGCTTGTATGCAGCTTCAGTGGTTAGCTTTTATGAGCACAAATTAATAAATGAGACACATCGGTTAAGCAAGGAGATTAAGAGCGTAGTCCATTTTTCTTTGAAGGTTATGTTTTAATCATCGATTTCTCTTACTGTGCAAGACACATAGGCATAAAAATATTAGATATGACACAATCACTGCTGGTTTATTCTTAGAAAACTTTAATCAGGCAGAGCAGCTATTTCATTTAAATCAATTGGAGGGGTGCAAAAAATTATTTGCAGACCAGATTTGTCCCACCAGCCTCCACTTTGGGTTCTTATCTAGAATCTCTAATGTATTATCAATTATTGCATGTTGTTTGTTTCTATTTAAGGTCAGGAAATTAGATTTTATCTGAACAATGATGAGTTTGCTCACAGTGTTGTTTGTATCAGGAGAAAATAGAACTACTGAAGCCATTAACACACATTATAAATTTTTACTGTTGAGAAACTTGCATCCTTATAGTTAATCTGCCGGAACAAGTATGATGTTTTTATCCAGCCATGAACATGTGGATATTTTTTCCAAGAGACTATGTGTAAAGACATTACAGTTATTCTTCTCTATTGTGCCAGATGTAATTAAGGTTGTCTCACAGAGAGCCAATTTTTATGGCTCTTTCAAGGTTTTTTGATTTAATTAGATTTCAAAGAGGACAGATTGCATGAGGACTGATTGAGCCCAGTTAATGAGCTTCAAGGAAAATGGAGACATAATTGGATGGAGGCTCTTGTAGAAATGCCCCCTACTGCTCGCTTTCACTTAGGGTGGTTCTGTCCAGTGGCTTAGCTTTTTGCTTTTGTAATTGCTTAAATTCCTGCTGTGGTACAACCACAACAACTGGGATTCTCACCGTTTCTGACTCTCCCCTTGTAAAACTTTCTCGCAAAACCATCAAGTCACCTTTATTTCTATAGCGCTTTATACAAGCGCAATCAGTTATGGAAACTCAACTATGGAGACAGACCAGATTCTGCTATAAAACAGCTCTAAAAGACAATAGGGTCATTATTTTACTCAAGTTAGTTCAGTGTTGGTTCAGTTCAGAGGCTGAAATTCATCCCAATTATGTTCCATTCATCGCGTTCCTGTAATGATTTTATCTGCTTTGCTCTTGTGCTATAGCTAAATTTAGGTGTTGAATAGTCTTCACTGGGAGATTCTCCATGTAGGCAGGATAATACAGCCCTAATGCACGCTAAATTAAATAAAGATTTTTGAATGCACTAGGGGAGTATGATTTAAACATTTTTTGCTATGTGGCATAAAATGTGCTGAATCATCTGTTTGGCTTAACAAAATATCTTACAAGCTTTTGAAGCAATGAAATAATGTTTCAGAAAGCACAGTATTGCCAGTTTGTTTTGGCAGATTATACCCACACATTATGCCTGGGATCATTAGAGTCTTCCTGACAGAATGACTTCTGTTTCTGTTTCAGGCTTTGGAAATGTCTCTCCACACACAGAAGGAGGCAGGATCTTTTGCATTATCTACGCCCTGCTTGGGATCCCACTCTTCGGGTTCCTGTTGGCTGGAGTGGGCGATCAGCTGGGAACCATATTTGGCAAAGGAATCGCCAAAGTGGAAAAAATGTTTGTCGTGAGTGTTTCATTCAGTTGAGCTAAAATCATTGCTTACAGGATATTCATCATTAATGCATGTTATAATCTACAATTTTAATCCTTGTGCAACATTTTCATACATTTATATAAAATATAACCAGTTCTGTGAAATATTTATAAAAATGTAATGTGAATTTACCTCTGTGGCAAGTCAAAAGCCTAAAAGTCTAAAAGCAATTTTAATATATTATTAATTTACAAAAACAGACTGTGCACCTCAAGTCCCTTTAATCAGAAATGTACTATGTTGTCATCATTCAATAAATCTCCTGCGGCTCTAAAATAATGAATGTTTTGCAGAAAGGCTTGCTGACTACTGTTAACCTTGTTCTGTGGTGCTGTCACATTTGATGATTCGGTGTAATCACTTAAGTGCCTCTGGCGGCCATCTTGTTTACACTCGTTGCACATACACACTTTTATTCTCTGCTGAGCTGTTGTGTTTTTGCGCAGGAACAATTTGGAATGTTGACGTGTGCAATGAAGAGCGCAATACAGTATCTGTCGATGCAGTCAGTACAGCATAGTGAATTATTTATTGCTGGTGGACTCATTCTTTTGTATAACACATAGTAAACAATTTCTTGAAGGCTGAAAGAAAAATCCATCTCTTTTCAGGGCAAGTGTTTATTTCTCAAACTCTACTGAACTGGGAGCAGCTTTCTGTCCTGTGTTGACACATTTCAATTTATGGTCTTTAGTTATATCAGGATTGATCGTTTATGCTAATGGTTGGTTGCAGCATTTGTTTGGACAACATGTTCTCACTCCCAACTCGTCACATGTTGAAGCTAGGTCAGGACCACCTGGCATCAGAGATGGCGATCATGTCTATTCCTCTCACAAATCAATCGTTTTGCCTCGGAAGACTTGGAATATTAATACTTTTTGAATAAATTATGACGGTAGTTGTATCTGCCTGTTATATCTTGTGTTTTATTGACAAATGGTAGGTTTAGGGGCAGGGGTTGGGTTACATGCTCATAAATGTGTAAATAATGTAATAAAAATAAAACTGTTGTGACTGTTTACATTGAAAAATCACACCCCAACATATATCCAATATAATTTAATCATGACGATAAATTCCCAGTACCTTTCGCATCGGCATGTTGACGCCAAGGGTTTCTTATTTAAAGCAATGGAGGACCCTGAAAGTCGATTAATGACGCTAAAGGGGTACCTTGAGCGTCAAAAAGCGACGCCAAGTGGTCCTCCTGACCAAGCTTCAATATGTGACGAGTTGGGAGTGAGAACGTGTTGGTTTGGACAAAACTGTGTAGTGCTGCATGAGTTCTCAGTTTTCTTTGTCCATTTTTATGATCCGTATTTTGGTCCTATTCCTATTTTTGCACGTTTTAAATGTTTATATCGGCTGGAGTACACTATATAAGGTTTCTCAAAGTTAACACACAATGACTAAAGCCCATAAAACACTCACTTTAATGTCATATGGTTTTTAAACTAGTTATAGGCTAATACCTAAGGCAGGCGGATTATTCATCCTCCAGTATATTTGGCAATTTTCGGGCAATTGGGCAATAACCGTAACTGCTTGATATAAGTGTGAACATAAATATTGTGCAAATTAAATGTTCATTTATTTTTTTATTGGTAATTTATTTCTATTAACAAACCATTAACTATGACTTTTGTCTCAAACTTCTAATTTGCTGCTTATTAATAGTTAGTAAGATTTAGGTAAGGTTAGTAAAGTTTAGGTATTGGGTAGGATTAGAGATGTAGAATATGGTCATGCAGAATATGTGCTTTATAAATACTAATAAACAGCCAATAAGTTAATAATAGGCATGCTAATAGGCAACTAGTTAATCGTGAGAATTGGTCCCTGTACTAAAGTGCTTCCAGTAAAATCTTACCAACACCACACTATTGAACAGTAATGTCCTTCTATTTTCTCTATTTCTCATGTGTGACAGTGTAAACTAGATGTGAGACATTTTATAAGAGTGAATGTTTTCAAACGGTGTCTGGTCGAGTATTGTGAACATCTGTCAACCATGATTATAATGAGCTTAATTGTATTTCCACCCAGCATTCTCATCTGCCTTCTCCTCTATTTTCCCTCAGAAATGGAACGTGAGCCAAACTAAAATCCGTGTGACATCCACAGTCCTGTTCATCCTGTTTGGGTGCCTGCTGTTTGTGGCCCTCCCAGCCCTCATCTTCCAACACATTGAAGGCTGGAGCACTCTGGAGTCCATCTACTTTGTTGTCATTACTTTAACCACTATTGGATTTGGAGACTTTGTGGCAGGTGAATGAAGTCACTACTTTGCTCCTTCAGTCTTCATTTCAAGGTCTTGCATTTGTTTTTGAAAGCAAATAAATGCCAAGAAAAACAACTCAAGCTGAAGTAGTCAAGTTTAGTCATGAGGTCAGTGGGTTGATGTGGGTTCACTTTTCTCATTCAGGAGGCTCTGAGATTGAGTATCTGGACTATTATAAGCCCATCGTGTGGTTCTGGATCCTGGTGGGTCTTGCCTACTTCGCTGCAGTTCTCAGTATGATTGGAGACTGGCTTCGAGTCATCTCTAAGAAGACCAAAGAGGAGGTATGTGCTTGCTGATATGCTTTAAGGCAATGCCGGGTCGAGAACTACACTTCTCTTCCACGGTTGAGCAAAAATCAGAATTTCAGAAATGGCTCGCTCTCAAATCATGAGTGTGAGTTGAATTGGCCATGAACCACAGGATACTGAATTACAATATAAATTGGAAAAATAATTTACTTGATTGCACTTCAAAGACATTCAACACAATCCCACGACAGGGGAGTTTTATTTGTCCAGCATAACAAAATGGTTGTGTTGGGAACTACATACACCAAAAACGAATTCTAATCATTTGACATGTAGGCCTATTAAATGTTAAAACTGATGATATATTTACCCATTTTGAAATGAAAGAAATGAAGTGTTTTTTCCATGATAAATGAAAGTGAATATTTTGTATATATTCAAATCTTAAAAACAGTGATTAATATATATTATACAATAGAAATTTATACTTTTATAAATACTTTTATACTTTTAGAGATAATATACTAACTTAATACTTTATATATGTCAAGGATGCATTAAAAATCGATCAAAACTGACATTATAATGTTATAAATGTTATATTTTATAAAAGAAATAAATACTGTAGTTTTGAAAGTTCTAACAATTAAAGAATCCTGAAAATAGGTATCAGTTTCCACAAAAATATTAAACAGCACAACTGTTTTCAACATTGATATCTAATAAATGCAGTCTTGGTGAATCAGTCATTTAATCAATCAATCAGTCAATCAATAAATTAAAATAAATTCTTGTTAACTCTAAAATGTTGGTAGTGTCATTTATAGTAATTATGTAATTTTGAAACTACACTTACAGCAGTTATCCTATTCATTTCTTTCATTTCATTTCCATTTTAATCTCTGATTTGAATTACAATTTTGCATTTTGTCTACAACCTAAATTCAAATAAAGGAATTAAATGTGTAAATTTAGGGCATTCTCAATTCAAACATAAATACTGATGCACAAACTTTTTCAGTACATATGAATGTTTGCCAAGAAGTTACCCCAATAAAATACTTTACTATTAATTTAATATGTATTGAGCTGCTAAACAATATAAAAGCATTTGACTTTTATTGGTTATTTTGGATTTCTATAAAATTTATGTGGCAACCCCATTGTATATGATTTATGAGGCCTGTATAAAATGTTCCAGGTCATGTCAGAGAGTTCATTATGTGTTATTGTGGCTTTGTTTGCTATGTAGTTCACAGTGTAAAGTTCCAGGGTGCCAGGAGCCAATCACTGCTCAGCGCTGTGTTTAGCTTTCATTTACTCCAGTGTATGAAGTGAATGGGCTTCAGCCTGGAGAATTATGTGCTTGGATTAGCTGGAACAGAAGCTTTGCTCTGTCTGAAACGCATAATGAGACATCTTCTCCGGACCTCTTGTGCTTTTTTGATGTGATCATAAAAGTGCAATTTTCTGACATTCTATTCCAGTATCACAAAAGACATAATTAGCGTTTTGTTTAGGAGTTGTGATTTGTCTCTTAAAAGAACATGCAAGGAAAGTCTTTCACAAAAAGGAGAGTGTAGGCCTCAGTATTATGCAGCTATGTATGAAGCAGCAGAATACTGTAAATCTGAACCTGAAAATGTCTCACACTGAAGTCCATTATCACATCTCACCAGAAATAGAGAAGAAGGAAGTGGAGTGCAGGATTTACGTGAATGAACGGTCTGAATAACCCAGTTCTGCTACCTGATTCTCATCCATAATACATCACCTTTCAGGGTCTCTTAAAGGTGCTGTGTAGTACACTCTCATATTTTCTTCAACATCAGGAATAAACTTCTCAAATTAGAACTTTTCAAGAGGGAGCCAACTTACCATCTAATGACCTCATTAGAGAGGAAACCAAAGGTTCCTTGTTTACATTTATGAAATTTTCTCATTAGTTTTACTCGTTTATTCATTTTTTCCTGTTTTGAGAAGCATTGTTTCATAGTCCATCCATGCAAGTTCTTGATATCACAGCTCATAGTGAACTATTTCTTCCTGAGTAAATTATAGTGGTAGTTATAGAGGCTTCCTGGTAGTAGTGCATCAGGAAATTTTAAGCACACAGCTCAGAACATTAAAGAGATCATTTCTCTACGTTTTAGAGGTTTGGTATGTAGGTATGAACTTTACTGGTCCTAAAATTGAGGTGCATTTGCAGATAGACGATTACACTGCACTGTACAAAACATATATTCACTACTATTTAAATGTTTGAAAACACTTAAGAATGAACACTTTTATTCATCTAGGATGCTTTAAATTGATCCAAAATACTGTAGAAGACATATATAATGTTACAAACGGCTATTTCTAGGATTACAAATGCTGTATTTATTCAAACTCTCGGGTTCAGCAAAAAAAAAAAAAATGCATGCATTCAAGCAATTAGTTTATGAACATATTCAGCTGGTTTCATCTCAGCGATTCCCAGAGTTCAGCACTTCCAAAATGTGTTTGTGTTTGGGCATTTTTAAAACAAAAATTTGTCTTGAAGGTGTACAGCGAATGCAAATGTACTAAATACTTCAGTGACTGAAAAACACACAGTACTGCTGTTTCCACACTTTATTAGGCAGAACAATCATTTTCAAGAATGATAATAATAATGAAGGGGTCTCGTACTAAATTAGCACATTAGAATGATTTCTTAAGGATAATATAACAGGTTTCTTTGTGGATTGTCTTGACTTGGCTTGACTAATGGCTGGAACTTCAACCTTCACAGCTAATAGATTTAGTTTAAAATATCTAGAAAATAGTAAACAGATGTTTAAATAGTAATAATACTTCATAAAATCACAGATTTAATTTATTTTGATGAACTAAATTCCACATCTATCTATCTATCTATCTATCTATCTATCTATCCAGACCACTAAATAAACAGTATACTATACATTACAATTGATACAAAATTTGGAAAGAATAAGCAAACATTATGACAGTTTACACAATATGCCAAACTATTGTATATGCATTTTGTGAACTTTAGTAAAAGCCAGAGACAGTTTAAAAGGAACTGTCACACTGTCCATTAATAGCTATGTATTGGGATGAGGGGGTCCTAAAAATCCATAGCATGTCTGCACATGGTGGATGAACTGTACAGTCTCATAGCACTAGGCCTGAATTTCTTTCTAAAACACTCCCAGTAGCATTGATGCAGAATCAGCCCACATGCTTCTCGTTCCCTCGAGCTGAAACATTTTCACAGAAAACAGGTTTTTGAAGTTCTGATTTGCACCTCTTAAATGCTTCTAAACACATGTGACACTCGACTGCGTTTGGTCCCACTGAACATTCCTTCTGTTCCAGGTGGGAGAGTTCCGCGCTCACGCCGCAGAATGGACGGCTAACGTGTCAGCGGAGTTCAAAGAGACGCGCCGCCGCCTGAGCGTGGAAATTTACGACAAGTTTCAGCGGGCAGCATACATCAAGCGCAAGCTTTCATCAGAGCTAGGCCAAAATCCAGGTCAGGACATGATGCCGTGCAAGAGGACCCTGTCTGTAAACTTCACAGATGAACTTGAGAAAGAAGGTCTCTCTACCTTGACCAGAAATGGCAGCCTGTACCTAAACGGCCTAACTCCGGACTGCCCAGATCACGGCGAGATCTCCATCATTGAACATCTCAAATAAAGCTCAAGCTTCTTCTGCACATGCGAAAACAGGAAGATACATTTGTGTCTACAACTTTTTTGTTCACAAAGCTCTATGAGAAGCATTCATATCTTTCTTGGATGTATACTGGAATCAGTGAGCGGGTGACTTTATGCCTTGTGCCAGTCAAATGAATCTGTCTATACATTTTGTAGGATAACAACGTCTGTATTCTTGAGCAAAACACGACAGCAGCTTTTATTATCCAGTGAATCATATTTGTGCCTTAAAATCACCAGGAATAGACTTCCCAGAAGCTGCTACACTGAATGATACTGAGAAATCTGTTGTTTTTTTTAGAGAATGAACCACCAATCTTGTCCAAACACTGACAAAATTAATTGGTTTTTGGATGCGTCTCCCAAACCCAGCATGTGTGAGCGTCTGTTCAAAAACCATTACAGGGAATCAGGCAAGAATAGCTGAGCGTTTATGATATTGACACAGCTGTGACTAGTGGTTCACAAATTTAGTTTATATCTTGCATTAGCACATGGATTTTTTTTTTTCAAATCCAGTTGTGACCAAAAAGATATGAAACAGTGTTGGAGTTGAAGCATCTCAGCTTGTTTCACTGCATAATTTTAGATGTGATGTGCACTGATAACATTAGTCTGTAAGCAAATGCAATTTTTCTGATAGAATTGGTCGTAATTGGATATATGACCAATACACAATCATTAATCTTTCATTGCCTGCTGAATAAAGAAAGTTGTGTGTTAATGCAATGTATAAATATATTTTTAGCATAAATCTTGTAACATTTTATGGCCGTTATATTTGCCTTAAAGTGATAGCTCAACCAAAAATGACTTTCTGGCATCATTAACTCACCATTATGTTTTTCCAAACCTTAAAGAGACTTTGGTGCTAATAAACAGACAATATGCTAGTAATATGCATGCTAATATGCAACTAGTTAATAGTGAATAGTGTTCCCTAATCTAAAATGTTACCAAAACTACTAAAAATTACAATTGCTAAAACATTCAAATTAAAATGGAAAATATAAAAATAAAAACAGGTTCAAAATATTAATAAACGTGACTACCATAACAAGAATTTCTTTAGTGTAACACAAATCATTCTTTTGATCTGGATTTTTTTCAGTGAATCGGTTTATGATTCATTCACAAATGTCTTATGGTATTATGGTGAATAAATGATGACAGAATTTGACTTTTAGGTGAACTTTTCCTTTAAATTCACATACTTTAAAGCCAAATGAAATGTCATTTGATGACTGTGGAAGCTGGTGAACAGAGGAATGGCCAAAGATAAGTGTGTTTTATCACTGCTTGACAAAAAGCTATGACTTTGCAGACTGTTCAGTTACAATTTATTTTGTCACAAGCTATTTTTTGTCATTTGTTTTTAATAATAGCATACATGTGCCATTAAGTGATGCTTTGAGGACTAAATGTACAGGAGGAATGACCATGAATGTTCTGTCAAATGCATGTAGGCTTTGTGTCAATGCTAAGTGGATAATATACCATAATAATCGAGCCCAGACAAATAGCCTGCATATTACAACTCACAGTAGACTGACGGAGAGGAAAAAAAATCATCAGGTGTATAAAACCTTTAAAACATTTTTTTATTGTAAAAGCTTTATTTTTGACACTGGCATGAACTGAAACGTTGCCTGTATCATCTCCTTGTAGTGTATTATTAGTTTATCAATGGTACAGCAAGTATGTTTGGAAAGATTTTCAACACCAGCTAAACATCCAATTCATTACAATTTTTCAATGTAGAATTGTGGTTTATTCAAACAAGATATATGCATTTCATTGTCATGATATTTTCTGGTTTCAGAACACTGAGAAACTGAGATTGTACCACATTTGATCTGTCAGCCGATTGTCAGAGAGACTAACTGTAATAACAATATGTTCATCTTGCCTTTGCTCTGTCTTCACCACTCAAGCTAACATTTCTTGAAAACTGCTAGAAGTCTTGCTTGTTAAGCTCGGATTGTTCTTGTTAAGCTATTACCTTTGTATTTTTTTTTCAGCAGCATTTTTATGAGCGTTCCCTGAGCATTATTTGTGATGTTTCTACACAGTTTTACATCTCGGTGCTTTGCCTTTAAATAAGCAGAATAAACAAACAATATTCTTATTCTTTAGAAGATTGAAGGTGTTTCTCCTAATCAGTGTCTAGTAAAATTGGCACTTTTAGAAAATAATTTTGTTTCTGAATTGAAGACCTTTAGGTCAAGCCTTTGTGGGAAAATGGGCTGGATCGGGTCCTTGTGGGAAAGAGCGATGCTACCGTAAACAAGTGCCACACACTCACAGATCCCGTTCTCGGTCGCTGATACAGTCGGAAGCTGACAGTAAGTCTTGCCGTCATCAAGAGCCAATCAGGACTCTGCATTTCAAGCATGAGCAGATGTTATGTAAGCATGTCTGAGCGTCCAAAGAAAACAAGAGCCGAAGTGTGAAAGAACATTTCCACTCATTAAATCCTGCTGCTATGCCACTAGTTTGATCAGAGGACATCCTGAACAAAAACAACACCAGACTTTATATCTGTAAACACAACCTGTGTGAACTTCAACAACTCCACTGACTGATCTGTCTGCCTATCTATCTGTCTGTCTGTCTGTCTATCTATCTATCTATCTGTCTATCTGTCCGTCTGTCTTTCCATCCATCCATCCATCCGTCCGTCTTTCCATCCATCCATCGATCTGTCTATCTATCTATCTATCTATGTCCGTCTGTCTTTCCATCCATCCATCCGTCCGTCTTTCCATCCATCCATCGATCTGTCTATCTAGCTATCTATCAGTCAATCTGTGTCTGTCCGTCTGTCTTTCGATCCAACCATCCATCCATCCATCCATCCATCCATCTATCTGTCTGTCTGTCTGTCTGTCAGTCTTTCCATCCATCCATCTATCCGTCTGTCTTTCCATCCATCTATCTATCTAGCTGTCTATCTGTCTTTCCATCCATCCATCCATCCGTCTATCTATCTATCTATCTATCTATCTGTCTTTCCATCCATCTATCTGTTTGTCTGTCTGTCCATCTGTCTATCCATCCATCCATCTATCTATCTATCTGTCTCTCTATCTGTCTTTCCATCCATCCATTCATCCGTCTATCTGTTTGTCTGTCTTTCCATCCATCTGTCCGTCCGTCCGTCCGTCTATTTATCTGGAAAACAATTGTATTTTTAGGCTTATTCAAACACTTTAATATCTATAGAGCTATTTGAAGGTGAAGACGTAATGTAGACAGAAATTTGGTGGCAAATATCAAGCTGAACTTTTGTTTGTTCTCATTTATAATTTAGATGTGTGCGAAGAACTAAATGTCATAATATATTATTTAATAAACACTGACTGTTCCCATAAAGGATTATATTTTAACATGCACACTTACAAAAAGCAAGTAAAATCAGAACTGTATTTAAAGGCGATTCGCTTCCAATTTAATATTTTAAAAGAAATAAAATAATCTTATATTTCATGTAAATACAGAAATCGATGCATGTTTTAACAAAACAAACAATCTGTTGAGTCAGTGTGATTTACATTCCTATTTGGCACTGGAACAAAAGGGCTGCATAGTGCAGATGAATTGCTGGCTTTCTACACAGTGTTGTTCTCTCTACCTTCTACCTTTTGTTCATGGGTCTGTTCTGCTTCAATTGTACTATTCTATTTTTAACTGTTACCATGGTGCATTTGCTGACAAAAAAAAAGGTAGCAGTGGGAAGGGTGGGAAGAACTTTTATTTGTATTTACAAGACTTGATTAAACTGTAGGCAGCCCCACAAAACAACAAATCAAGATCCAATTAACGCAACATTTTTTTTTAAACCTCCACAGAAATGATATTACATTCCAGTTGAGCATTGATTTCCCTGGCCAAACCTCTGAGCCTGCACTTTGCACACTGTAAAAAGCCTCTTGAGTTTGAAGTGTGGATATTTCCATGCAGCAGCGATGGGACGCCTCCGAGGGGTTCTCTAGTGTCCAGGTCTTTGATGTTACAGCAGAACAACCAATGCAGCACTATATCCAACATGCTTTTACATTTATTGCTTTTTGATATTCCCCTGATATTTTTCAATATCAGACTTTTAACTTGATAAATGTTATTCGTAGTCACATTTTTTCCATTAACATCTACCCTTTAAACTTTGATTTCAGCAATATTATAAGCTAATAAAATTCGGAAACCCTTTACACACAGTTTCGATTGATAAAACACACACAAATAAATCCAATATTACTTTTTTCCTCCTCTATCCATGAGCGGTTCCCTTAATGAGAGCCCTGAGAATGCTGAGTTACAGCAGCTCCCACTAGAACCCTGTCGATCGCTCGGTTCTCAAGGGAGCTGAGCGGCCCACTGAGGCAGACAGCCTGTACAGTAGCTTCCCATGATGCAGCAGACCTCCGCTGTCAGTTAATCCAGAGTCTGAGTGACAGCCAAGCGACACACTTCCTCACACAAACACACAGCTCACTTTCCCAAAGGTGATGTCTGATGAGAAAGCAAAACATTCACACACTGCTACATGCAAACAGAGGAAAGCCACTGTGATAATAGATCTGCTTATACTGAAATATAAAAAAACAAACCTTTTTCTTTTTTCCTTTTATATAACAATTCTTCAACTTGTTATTGTTGTTGTTGTTGTTAACTGGTCTGTTATTATTTAATTGCTAATATTTTGTTTTTATTTTGTTTATTTTAATTATTATTTAAAAAAATAAATATTATTATTTAATACATGTTTTATTTTGTATATATTTACTTATTGCTGATTTAAAAATGTATATATTTTTAACAAAATAAGATTTTTTTTCCTTTTAAATAACATACTATTATTGTTGTTTTGTTGTTGTTTAATTGTTTTGATCATACTATTAATATTATGTTAGTATTATTGTTGTTTACTTAAAATATTATTTTAAAATACTTAATAGTATTATTTAATGCAATTTTATTTATTTTATTCATCTTTTGCTGATTCAGAAACAAAACCTTAATCATCTACACATTCATCATTGTGACTAGAATAACAGCCGCCTTCCTGTCTATAAGAGCTTCCTGTTTATTAATTACATTGTTATGTTTTAATGTGCAATCACTGTGCTTTCAGTTTGGGTGTCTATTCAGCAGGATGACTACTTTAAAAAAGATCCTGAATGTAACCCAGCTGACCTCATATAATACTGTGAAGAAATGTCTGTCCCAGTTCAGCAGCACTTTCTGCCCGGGTTCTGTTTGTGCTGCTCAACCCAGAGACAGTGGGATCGGAGAGAGAAAAGAAAAGAGCAGCTCATGCATAGTGTACAGAAGGGCTGTTCACACCAGTCAGAACAGGGAGAATATGCTCATCATATGCTTTATCATGCTCTACTTATCATTGGCAACAATTTCCTTTTTTGCTGAGAAGTGCACTAGTGCTCCTCTCTGGCTCCACACAGGCTTTTAAAAACATATCTGCATATCTTATTGTGGTCATTCATTTAGTATCACATTGCATGGATAATATTTTTATGTATAGCATGATCCACATGAATTCTGATTGGATGGAAGGTGTGCGTTAAAATTGTGTAATGCACAGGTAGTCACAGTCGGTTTAATCATAGTTCTATATTAATGTGCTGCATTCACTGAAACAGACACACAGACACACATATGTAATACTATATGTGTGTGTGTGTGTGTGTGTGTGTGTGTGTGTGTGTGTGTGTGTGTGTATGTATATATCACATTTGTCAATTTTCACAACAACACTGTTAAATTTAATTAATACTTTGGTATTTCATTTCGAGCAATCTTAATAGTGTAAAATAGAATTGTTTTCCCGGTCTGTTGTACTGGTTTCTTACATAGATTGATAAGTCACATGGCATTTCCAGCTCAGGTGAGTGGCTCAAAATAACCTGGTGTCAGCACTGAGTCCCCATGAATAAAAATGATTTCCCATCACACACTTCTGTGGGGTCCTGCACCATCCATGCTTGTGTCGTTTTAGGTATAGACCTCCTTGTTTGACTTTCAGTTAATTAATCATTCCTTGCAACTGTTTAATTTGTAGTTGTTTGTCACACTATTTAAGTTTTATTCTTAGGCCAATGACATCTCAGTAGGTGTTACTGATTATTTTATTTTCAGGAAATATCTTGATGTATACCCATTCTGCCCCCTACAGGTTGTTTAAATTGAAGTAAACATCAAATTACATTTAACTCTACAATGCAACTTTGCTGAATTAGGTTTATGAAATCAAGTATTTTATATTTAATCTCAACTGTAAGGTTTTCCTTTAAATTTGCAAACATTTTCAAATTAATGTTCACATAATGTGCGATCGTTGATAAAACGAGGTGTGCTATGTAGGTGTGTAGCATAAATACATTCCTGGAAATACTCCATCTGCTTTGACCTGATGCCCCTATGATCTACTAACAACAACTGTAATATCAGTTTACTCAGGTGTGGTTAAACAAACAGAATTTAACCATAAGGAAAAGCTTGGTTCCTATAGCACTGGATTAGAAGGATTAGCATCAAATTATACATAATGTTTGTGAAAACACAATAGCATTCTGGCTGAACTCTCTATCTGGCAGTGAGGCAGAACAGATGGTACCGCAAGCAATACATGAAACAGGCACAGCTGTTAGGAAATCGAACATCATCCACACACTTGTGAGATTTACAAATGGCTAAGAAAAAAGCTGTTCAATTTATTATCATGTATGTAACTAACTATATTTTTATCAAACCAGTGAAAACAACCTTATCAAATAATGCTTAACCTACAAGACTGAGGATTGAGATATGTGCAATATCATTAGATTCTTAGCAATTTATAAATGCTACCATGAAAACGCTATGGAAACGTGTGTGCTCTTGGGTGCAGTACAAATGATGCCTTTACCTCCATGTGTTTCTGACAGCACCTCCCAATGACCTCTGTCCTGTGCTGAGATCAATGATCAACTGGTCACAGATGATATACAATGGGAAGAAGAAATATTCAATCAACATTAGATTCACGTACAGTATGACTGACTGCGAGCAAGGCAGGTATTGGTTTACCTACCATAAACGAAGCATTTGTGCACTTTGACTTAATCAACTACAAGTGAATCAATTACATCAACTCTGAGTGTGTTGATGTTGTACTCAGTTGTACAAAATGTGTTATTTTGGCTTTAATCGTTTTGCTGTTGTGACTTTGGATCTCATTATGTGAAAATGTTTCAACAAAACAAAAACTGGCTTTCACTTTAATACTTTGTCGTAGCCTTTAAAACGGAAGCAACGCCATCATGTGGCAAAACTGTGTAAAACATCAGCCTCATTTACAGTTAACCTACTATAATAATTTTTATTCTTTTTCACAGTAATTAGCATTAATTAATTCTTAATTAACTTCATTATTAAATCAACGTGTTATTATTATTATTATTATTCATTGGTGAGTGGGTTTCACAAAGACACGGCATTATTCCATTAGTTGCGTGCCACCTTGTGGCTAAATTGTGCAAAACCATTGATTTTTAATAAAGCAGGAATGGGTTTGTCAGCAGCAGGATTGTATGAAACGTTTGTGCATTACACACTTTTAAACGCGAAAAAAATAAAGACCTTTTGTGCTGACGTCCTGTGTTCTCTTGTTCTCCAAAGGCTAATATAAGAAATAGCTCTTACCTACACTGGTCACTTACTGACAGGATTTTTTCCTCAGTAACGGAAGAGATATTGCACACAAGAGGCGGTGCATGCGGAGGAACTGCATGTTGTAAACGCAGTGTCAGCGACTCTACGTGGCGATGATGGAAACCGGTGGAGAGCGCGAGGAGGAGCTGATCTTATTCGGTCAACGACACGTCCACGGAATCCACGTGTAGCCCGTTACTGATGCAAACATACGGGGCAGTGCTGCTCTCATCAGCCGGGGTGGGTTTCATAATGGAGCGACCGCTAACCGCCGCTGCGAGAGGTACAGGCACGTTTCACTTCTAGCTTTTATGTTACATCCTTATTGTTTGCTTTGCTCGTCTTTAAATCATACTAGCATCCATTAGTACAATGCACATAAAAAAAGAAAAGAAAAGAAGAGCAGGCTTCATTGTTCTCGCAGTGTAAGGAGTTCGGTCGCTGGCATACTCCTCATATCCGAAAGAATCATTTTGGTATTTGATTCAAACAGTACAATAGTTGCTGTATCATTCTTGAGTGATCGAGTTTCCTCTCTAATGATTGACGAATGGTTTGTTTGTGGTGACAGGTGTGGCAAAGCGATCCAGTGGAGCAGTTCATTTGATCACAACACGGCTTCTGTTCTTGCTCATCCTCCCTTCACTGAGCCTGTGTGCTCCACAACTTCAGCAAACACTCAGGTAGGCCGCATTAACGCTATGCTAGTATACTGTACTGTACTGTACTATGACTGTAATATATTATAGTATTTTGGTGCCCCCCAGTGGGATTTTACTGAAAAATTGAAACATATTTAAATCATATCGGGATCATCCAATATAGCCTATTACTGTATATAGGTACCATTTGCTAATTTATTTGTAAAAAAAAATAAATAAATAAATAAATAAAAAATAATAATAAATAAAATGTAGAATATGTAAAATGCATCTGATATAAATTTTAATTTTATGTAAGTATTATTATTTTTTCAATTACTACCACTATCTATTGGAAAATATGTCAATAAAGTGAAATGCAATATAAAATATTCTGTGTAAATGTATTTTGACAATTAGTTGAGTAATTTAAGCAATCATTGAATAATGATTAAAGCAATAGACTCCAGATTGAATGTTTTTACAATTGGCCTACAGGCAAGAATGAGTAAATATTTAACTCGTGAGTGAATTATTATAGTGCTTAGATTATGTATATTATATATTATGTATATTAGATTTAGATTAGACTATATTCACTCTGAACAATTGTACATTTGTACATAACACATCTCAGAATTGTGCATCTGTAAGTAACATCTTGAACTGCATACCTGTAAATAATAATAATAATACATATATATTAAGCTCTTTCCGATTCTGATTTACCATAGTGGATGGACTATTTTGATTAGGATGGATAGATAGTTATCCAATAGCAAATATAACGATCTTGGCATTGGGTTTTTTCTAAACGTGAAATAAACTTGGCTCAATTTTCTTGTGATTGTTGTTTTTCCAGTGATGATATTGTTGTACCAGACCTTGCAAATCCTTTTGGCTCCAGCGAAGACAACCGCAGGTTAATTTTTTGACTACTTCTCCCTGAGTCTTGCTTTACTATCTTCAAACCTGCCTGATCAAATAAGGTGGTACAGTTGCCCCAAGGTTCAAAGTCTGTTGTCACATCAGAGATAATGCTGAGATTTCCACAGCTGACACAGTGACATGCTGAACAAGCAATAGCTAAAAAAGGTGGCAAAACAAAATCATAGTTGTGCCTTCCAACTTATTTAAAATAAAATATGTCCTAAAGAAAGGCGTTATGCAGTTGTGCATGTTTAACACAATGCTTCCAGAATTTATCTTTAAAGTGTAAATTTTAAAATGTTCCAATTCAGGAAAGTACTGCATGAATTCAAATCCTTGCTCTTTTTCCTCTATAAATACTGTAATCATAAAATGGAAGTAAAGGGGCCTGTGATTTTTGATTCTGTATGACAGGCTCTTGCAAAGCTACATCAAGAGTAGCCTGAAGGAAGGACAGACCAGTCCAGAGCTGAACACAAGGGAACAAGGTTAATATAGTTCATTATTAACAGTCTCTGTTAACCACTTTTATTTCCATTACTTCTGTGTGCTTTTCCATTTTGCATATAATTTCAGATGATTTTTTTAATCTTCTATTTCACATTAAGATAATTCCACAGTCTAGATTAAAGGCAGGGTAAGCAATTTCTGGAAGCCAATGTTGATATTTGAAATCACCAAAACAAACACGCCCCTACCCCAAAAAGGTCTCGCCCCTATTTTGATAGATCCGCCCCACATATGTAGCCTACGCAACCCAGGCAACGATTAGTTCTGTGAAACATAAGCCGCTTTTCCACCGAAATTACCTGGAACAATATGTCCCAGGAACTTTTTTCCCCCGGACCTGCTGCTGTCTGCGTTTCCATCGCGGTCTAAAGTACCGAGAAGATTAGGCAAATGGTCTGGTGACTTAACGTTAGGTCTGTGCGCGTTTCTTAGCTACCAAATACGCAAATTTCGGACTTGCATCCTCGGTAGTTCGGACTTCACGAGTTAGACTCAGAGTATGAACTCCCGCGGATGGAACGACGCAAGTCCGGTAATTCTGCAAAGAGCAGCGTACTTGATAACATCAGCTCGCCTTGGCTGCTGCAATCTTCCTCACTGTATTTTTTACAGACAAAATATATCAAACACCATGCACTGCCTCTATTCATTTTCATTTAAACATATTAATAGAACAATAGAATAAAGACCAAAGATTACCTGTTAGATTTACCCAAAACGAATTATATCTTATGTTTATCCACTACAGAGACATCAGAGCCAGCGGCAAATGTCAGAAGGACTAGCCGAGGTTATGCTCCTCTCTTCGGGATACCTGAGCACTGAGCGCCCGGTGATCGCGTGGAGCTCACGTCTCCGAAATCGGCGAAGCACATTTTCAAATAGGCGCTGTTTTTATAAATAAACCGCAGATTTGCGTTTTAAACAACTACATTCTCGCCTGAAATACACGTCCAGTGTAGGCAGGCTTTAGCTGTTGCGTCGCGGCGCGTCCAGTGTACGGTGTTACTCACCTATGAAGAAGAAACAAAGCAACCTCGGCGTCCGATCGCAGGCCTTCCGCTCCTTGAGTTCTCTCCAGCGCTGGAAAGCTGATCCAATATTTGCACGGGTCCTACTTCTTGCCTTATCGTTCCGCAGTCGTTTTCCTCTTTTTGTTTTTTATCTGCCATCTCTATCTTTCTGTCGGTCGGCTCGGCTCGGCTGTTCACTGAACGCTCTCTCCTCACGTCACGAGTAGACACACCCCTTACAGCTGATTGGCTAAATGTTTGTTTTGGGACTCGGCCCTGACCCGGTTTTCTAAAACGTTTTTGAAAAATTGCATACCCTGCCTTTAAGTTAGTTCTATAAAAATAGTTTTCTATTTTAGTTTTTTTCAGTAAATTTCTTTTCCTAGAAGCACAGCAGATCTACACACAAACGGCATTCATACATTACATTTGTTAAATAAACATTCAACTTATCTGTAAAATATGAGATTTTGTTTATAATTGCCATAATTATATTGTTTGTAATATATATATCTACAAAATGAAACTTGTTTGAACTGACATTTATACATGGTAGATACAAAAGTAAGACCAGATGTTCTCAGTTGTGCAGTTTACCTTGGGTGCTCTCAGGTTTTCATAAGCTTCTTATTGTCTGATTTGTTCTCTTCTTGTCAAAGAGGTATTTTTCCTTTTCTCTCTGTACGACTATGACAGAAGTGGGCAGATGGATGGCCTTGAACTGATGCAACTACTAACTGATTTTCTGACTTATGAAATGATGCCAAAGTCTGCAGATTCTGTGAGTGCTGCTTAGTTTTGTCACAACATTTAAAGTATAAAAAGCTCTTGAATTCTGTTATGACTTGAAGTTTTTTACACTTTAGGTTGTATCTTTGGTGGATTATCTGCTACAAACTCAAGATCTGAACCAGGATGGACTACTGGCTCCTTCAGAGCTGTTATCATCCACGTTAGACCAACAGCAAGAAAATAAAATTGTTCCCCCTGGTCCACCTGCTGGGGAAGCCTTAAATCGGGAGCAAACACATGCAAAATCAGAGGACGGAGTTTCTGAAACTCACCAACAAGATGCGGAGGTCATCCAAGAATCTAAACATGAAAATGAGACACAGGACTCGGCTAAAGATGACAACATGGAGGCTGAGAATCACAACCAGATACCTGAAAAGCTTGAAGAACTTCAGGACCAACTGCAGCCTCCTGAAGAGCAGAAGCTGCAAGATCATCATCAGGAACAGAAGAACATACCAGTCCATCAAGATCAACCAGAGATATAATGCCAAATTAAGCATGAAGTGCAATTTAGAGACTTGTACAAATCAGCCATACATTGGAAACCACTTACATGCTGCATATACTGTACGGCTGATGCATAATTTAATTCTGGATATACTAAAAGTTATGAAAGTATAAGAGCATGTGTTAATGATATTAGCATTGTGGTACACATCAAGTTATTGTAAATCCTCTGAACTGAATTATGGAACCCAAACACCGTCGTCTGAATTAGTAATGCCCCGTTTAAACTATGCAAACCCGGAAAGTACCACTTAAATTTACTGAGTTTAATGCAGAAATCTAGTCATAGCCAAGGTTTAGCAACCATTGTTAGGGTTTTGTTCCAAACTTTTGGCATATTCGTAAACCCAGCTCCTCTTTTTTGAAGTTTAATGCCTCTGAAATAAACACAGCTCAATTAGAAGTGGCGAGTGTGTTTTGAGCTTCAAGAATGTTCCTGAAAGCCTTTCATTTTTCTGAGGAGCATGCAACAATTTGGATGGATCAGGATGTAGAGGGCTGAAATTTTATTGCTATAAGTGAAAAATTTAACTATGCAGTTTTTGCTGAACACCGTGTATTGCATTTCCAAGGAAGAAGTGCGAAACCCCACAATTTTGCCTTTTGGTCTGACATTCCTTTTCAGTTACTTTTAGTTGAAAACTTGATGTTGCAAATAACAAAAAAACAAAAAAAAACAAAAAAAAAAACACATTAAAATTAAAGTGTTTATTACATTTTAGACAGTGCATTAAAAATTAAAGAAAATCAAGTAAAAACCATTCAACCCAAGCAAGTTTTAAAAAGGTCAAACATACGGGATAAATGTGGCTGAGGCATCAAGTTGTGTTGAAATTTTATAGACGTGGTCTAAAACTGACACCAATGACAGTTAACATTTCACGATGCATAAAAAGGTCACTCCAGTTCTAAAACGTACCTGATCGAGGATCCCTGACTAAAAAGACTTTCATATAAAACTCACAGATTAACAATGTAACATGGCCATAGAAGATGGCAGTCAGCTTAAAGTTGAAGACATTCAGTGTCTACATTTTGAACAGGGTGCTCATTTCAGCTCTCCTCTTGCGGTTTTTGGTGGTTACTTCGGGATTCCAGCCACAATTTCAGATTCAATGCCACAGTGGTCCTCACCTCTGAGGATCTTGAAATATCCTAAAGTGGCAAAAAAAAACACAAATTGAAGTCTGGAAATGTGTGGGAACAAAATACATGAATAATTCCTTGGTATTTTATTGGGTTGAGTAACAAACTGCCAACAACAAAAGGAGCATTTTAGTCTTCATACAAAAGAAAATGACCCTCACCATTATCACCCCAGTCAGTGTTCCAGGAGTTAGCAGCAAGCCAGTAGGGGACGCCATTCTCCTCTCCCCAGCCCAGGATCTTAATGGCATGACCACCTAGTACAGATCCACTCACGTGCTGATATACACCTACAAAAAGTAAGGAACCACCAAATTATCAACTGTTCCATTAGTACTCTTGCCATGTACATGAATAGACCGAAACCAACCAGATTTATATAGCAGGAAGTCGTCATAGACCGTGAAAGCTCCCTCTACTGGGCCGTTCTTGTAGAGCTCTTTCATAATGTCCTTCTGATTAGATGGAACATTATAGGACGTCTTTCCTGCAGTGACAAACAAAGACCACAAGCAATTTCAATGAAATATTTCAGGAGCCTTAAATTTTAAAAAAAAAAAAAAAAAAAAAAAAAAAAAAAAA
>JAFVLL020026238.1:25189-47283 GCA_021397915.2 Tor tambroides
AATTGCAAGGTGGTTTGGAGATTTGTCCATGTTATTTTGAGAATGTCATCTCGGTTTCAAGAAATGAGCCAAACCAATCGAGAAAAACTGTAAATTAATGTTTATAGCATATTTCAGTTTAATGAGTCTCACCATGATGGCGTTTAGTGTTTGTGTGAATGACACTGTGCACCTTCTATATGCTATTATTTAAAAGCTGCTTGTGATGGGCTTTGGTTCATCATGTGACTTTCTCGTCACCACCTGCATTTGGTGGTTATCAGTGTATTTCAAAGGAACAAAACAGACTTCAGTACTTTAATAGGTTGGTATGTTAACATTATATCAGTTAAAGAAATTACGGTATTTAACTGTAAATTTAAGTTAAAACCGTAAAACCTAAAACGTTGTTACCGTATTTTTTACGGTAGAATTCCGGCAACCACAGCTGCCAGTTTTTTACTGTAAATTTTACGGAATTTTTCTTACAGTGTATTTAGCTGTCTGTCTATCTATCTATAAAACAATTGTATTTTTAGGGCTCATTCAAACACTTTCATATCTATTGTTTAACAGGCAGAAATATTTGAAGATGAAGACTGAATGTTGAGAGAAATTTGGTAGCAAATATCAAGCGGAACGTTTGTTTGTCCTCATTTATAATTTAGGTGCATGCGAAGAACTAAATGTCATAATATATTATTTAATATACACTGACTGTTCCCATAAAAGATTATATTTTAACATTACAAAAAGCTAGTAAAATTAGATGTCTTAAAAGGCGATTTGCTCCCAATATTATTATATTTAATAACACATAAAAAAGTCTTTATTTCATGTAAATACAGAAACTGATGCATGTTTTAACAAAACAAAAAATCTGTTGAGTCAGTGTGATTTACATTCCTTTTTGGCACTGGAAGGAAAGGGCTGCATAGTGCAGATGAATTGTTGGCTTTCTACACAATGTTATTCTCTCTACCTTCTACCTTTTGTTAACGGGTCTGTTCTCCTTCTATTGTACTGTTCTATTTTTAACTGTTACCATGGTGCATTCCCTGACAAAAAAAAAGTAGCAGTCTTGGGTCATGAGGGTGGGAAGAACTTTTATTTGTATTTACAAGACTTGCTGTACGTTATTAAGCTGGAGGCAGCCCCACAAAACAACAAATCAAGATCCAATTAACACAACACTTTTTTAACTCATCACAGAAATGATATTACATTCCAGTTGAGCATTGATTTCCCTGGCCAAACCTCTGAGCCTGCACTTTGCACTGCAAAAAGCCTCTTGAGTTTGAAGTGTGGATATTTCCATGCATCAGCGGTGGGACGCCTCCGAGGGGTTCTCTAGTGTCCAGGTCTTTGATGTTACAGCAGAACAACCAGCGCAGCACTATAATCCAACATGCTTTTACATTTATTGCTTTTTGATATTCCCCTGATATTTTCAATATCAGACTTCATAACTTTATAAATGTTATTAAGTCACATATTTTTCCATTAACACCTGATTTCATATCATCTGCCCTTTAAGGGGAGACACTGCAGGCAAAAACATAGTTTTTTTTTCCATGCACCTGTCAAGTTTGAGATTTTGGGCTTTTTGGTTTTTCATAAAGTGTTTTTTCAGACTAGTGGAAAGAAAATATCCAAAAGACACTGTTAAGTGTTTCTTTTATAGCACTTTATCTATTTGTGTCAATAGATTTCAATTACAATACATATTTTTAAAGGCCGTTTTCTCAAAATGAGTTTTTTCTACTACGCTGAGCCATATATCTCTAATTCAGTAGCACTTACACACACCAAACTTTACATTTTTATTCCTGTCTATATCCTGAAGGTTTTTACAGAGGGATTTGTTCATATATAATTTGCTTGATTATATACGACATTTTATTCTCCAAAAAATTGTGAAAATGTATTATTTTCTAAGTATTTTCAGAATTATGGAGTGACAAAATGAGATACCCAAAATACCCAGAATTTTGAAACTGACTTCATCCAGTGTTTAGATTTTTTGTACTAGAAATGTATGCAAATTAGCGCATACTTCATTAAATAATGCCTCATTTGCATATTTAAACCTAACATTTTAGAAAACTTGTAATACAAAAAAGGTTTGCAATTATCAATGTAATCAACTAGGTAAGTCAGGTGATAACTATTAGTTAATTTTTTACCATATTCACCTGCAGTGTCTCGCCTTAAACTTTGACTTCAGCAATATTATAAGCTAATAAAATTCAGAAACCCTTTACACACACAGTTTTGATTGATAAAACACACAAAAAAATCCAATATTACTTTTTCTTTCTCTATTCATGAGTGGTTCCCTTAATGAGAGCCCTGAGAATGCTGAGTTACAGCAGCTCCCACTAGAACCCCGTTGATCGCTCGGTTCTCAAGGGAGCTGAGCGGCCCATTGAGGCAGACAGCCTGTACAGTAGCTTCCCATGATGCAGCAGACCTCCGCTGTCAGTTAATCCAGAGTCTGAGTGACAGCCAAGCGACACACTTCCTCACACAAACACACAGCTCACTTTCCCAAAGGTGATGTCTGATGAGAAAGCAAAACATTCACACACTGCTTCATGCAAACAGAGGAAAGCCACTGTGATAATAGATCTGCTTATACTGAAACATAAAATACAAAGCTGCTTCTTTTTTCCTTTTATATAACAATTCTTCTTCTTCTTCTTCTTCTTGTTATTGTTGCTGTCGTTGTTAACTGGTCTGTTGTTATTTAATTTTTAATATTTTGTTTTTATTTTTGTTTATCTTAATTATTATTTAAAAAGAAATATTATTATTTAATACATTTTTTATTTTATATATATTTACTTATTGCTGATTTCAAAATGTAATATATTTTTTAACAACATTTTCCTTTTAAATAACCCACTGTTGTTGTTGTTGTTAATTGTTTTGATTATAAATATGAATATTTTGTTAGTATTATTGTTGTTTATTTTTGATTATTTAAATTATTATTTAAAATATTTATTTATTTATTTATTCATTTATCTTTTGGTGATTTAAAAACAAAAATCTTAAATCTTAAAAATGGTTAACTGTTTAAGCTAGTTGACAAGGTATTAATCTTTCAGGTGCAGCTGGTTGACTGAGAAAGTCAAAGCTAATCATCTCTAATCATCTACACATTCATCAATGTGACTAGAATAACAGCCGCCTTCCTGTCTATAAGAACGTCCTGTTCATTAATTACACTGTTATGAAACATTGTGTTTTAATGTGCAATCATTGTCCTTTCAGTTTGTTTGTCTATTCAGCAGGATGACTACTTTAAAAAAAAAGATCCTGAATGTAACCCTGCTGACCTCATATAACACTGTGAAGAAATGTCTGTCCCAGTCCAGCAGCACTTTCTGACCGAGTTCTGTTTGTGCAGCTCAACCCACTGAAGCTGCAGAGACAGTGGGATCGGAGAGAGAAAAGAAAAGAGCAGCTCATGCATAGTGTACAGAAGGGCTGTTCACACCAGTCAGAACAGTGAGAATATGCCCATCATCTTTATCATGCTCTACTTATCATTGGCACTAATTTTCTTTTTTGCTGATAGAGACAAGAAGTGCACTAGTGCTCCTCTCTGGCTCCACACAGGCTTTTTTGAAACATATCTGCATATCTTATTGTACTCATTCATTTAGTGTCAAGGTTATTAAAGGGAGAGTTCACCCAAAAATGAAAATTCTGTCATCATTAACTCACCCTCAAGTAGTTCTAAACCTGTGTGAATGTCTTTGTTCTGCTGAACACAAAGGAAGATATTCTGAAGAATGTGGGAAACAGAGCAGTTCTGGGGCACCACTGACTTCTATAGTATTTTTTTTCCTACTATGGAAGTCAATGGTGCCCCAAAACAGCCTGGTTGCAAACTTTCTTCAAAATATCTTCCTTTGTGTTCGGCAGAACAAAGAAATTCATACAGGTTTGGAACTACTTGAGGGTGAGTAAATGATGACAGAATTTTCATTTTTTGGTGAACTATCCTTTTAATGGTGTAAAACATACTCATGTCTGTTGTACTGGTTTCTTACATAGATTGATCAGTCACATGGCATTTACAGCTCAGGTGAGTGGCTCAAAATCACCTGAGCTCTGAGTCCCTGTGAATAAAGATGATTTCCCATCACACACTTCTGCACCATCCATGCAAGTGTCATTGAGATGAATGAGAATGCTAACAGATAGTTTTAGGTATAGACCTCCTTGTTTGGCTTTCAGTTAATTAATCATACCTTGCAACTGTTTAATTTGTCATTGCTTGTCATACTATTTAAGTTTCATTCTTAGGTCAATCACATCTCAGTGTGTGTGCACTACTGGCTTTTTCTACTGATTATTTTATTATTATTTTCAGGAATTATCTTGATTTATACCCATTCTGCCCCCTGAAGGTGGAATGAATTGAAGTAAACATTAAATTAAATTGAACTCTACAATGCAACTTTGCTGAATTAGGCTTTATGAAAGCAAGTATTTTATATTTAATCTCAACGCTAAGATTTTCCTTTAAATTTACAAACTTTTTCAAATTAATGTTCATATAATGTGTGATCGTCGATAAAACGAGGTGTGCTATGCAGGTGTGTAGCATAGATACATTCCCGGAAATACTCCATCTGCTTTGACCTTTGACCTGATGCCCCTATGATCTACTGACAACAACCGTAATATCAGTTTACTCAGGTGTGGTTCAACAAACATAATTTAACCATAAGAAAAGCTTGGTTCCTATAGCACTAGATTAGAAGGATTAGCATAAAATTGTTCATAATGTTTGTGAAAACACAATAGCATTTTGGCTAAACTCTATCTGGCAGTGAGGCAGAACAGATGGTACCGAAAGCAATACATGAAACAAGCACAGCTGCTAGGAAATCAAACATCATCCACACACAACACACACTTATGAGATTTACAAATGGCTAAGAAAAAAGCTGTTCAATGTAACTATATTTTATCAAACCAGTAAAAATAAACTGATAAAATAACGTTTACTCTATAAGATTGAGATCATGTGCATTATCATTAGATTCTTAGCAGTTTTTAAATACTACATGAAAACACTATCGAAACATTTGTGTACTCTTGGGTGCAGTACAAATGATGGCTTTACCTCCATGTGTTTCTGACAGCGCACACCCTCCAATGACCTCTGTCCTGTACTGAGATCAATGATCGACTGGACACAGATGATATACAATCAGAAGAAATATTCAATCAACATTAGATTTACATACCGTATGACTGACTGAGGGCAAGGCAAGCATTGATTTCTACCATAAACTAAGGATTTGTGCACTTTGAGTTGATCAACAAGAAGTGAATCAATTACATCAACTGATTGTGTGTCTACAAGTCAAGGTGATCCTATTAAAAAAGCTACTGATGCAGTTAGACAGACAAAGCTATTGATGCAATTTGACAGAGACAGACAGACAGACAGACAGATGATAGATAGATAGATAGATAGATAGATAGATAGATAGATATTTGCTATTGTGACTATAATTCACTATATGAAAATTTTTCAACAAAGCTAAAACTGGCTTTCACTGTAATACTTTGTCGTAGCCTTTAAAACGGAAGCAACGCCATCATGTGGCAAAACTGTGTAACACATGTCTCATTTAGAGTAAAACCTACTAACACTATAATTTATTATTTTTACAGTAAATCATTATGAATTAATTCTTAATTAACTTATTTATTAAATCAATGTGTTATTATTATTAATATTAGGCTATTATGCATTGGTGAGTGGGTTTCACAAAGACACGGTATTATTCCATTATAGTTGCGTGCCACCTTGTGGCCAAATTGTGCAAAACCATTTATTTTTAGTAAAGCAGGAATGGGTCAGCAGCAGGACTGTAAACTGTAAATTACACACTTTTAAAAGAAAAAAAAAAAATAAAGACCTTTTCTACTGACGTGCGGTGTTCTCTTGTTTTCCGAAGGCTTCTATAAGAAATAGCTCTTACCTACACTGGTCACGCACTAACAGGATTTCCTCAGTAACGGATAAGATATTGTACATAAGAGGCGGTGTTGTAAATGCAGTGTCAGCGACTCTACGTGGCGATGATGGAAGCCGGTGGAAGGCGGAATGTGGAGAGCGCAGGGAGGAGCTGATTTTATTCGGCCAACGACACGTCCACGGAATCCACGTGTAGCCTGTCACTGATGCAAACATACGGGGCTGTGCTGCTCTCATCAGCCGGGGTGGGTTTCATCATGGAGCGACCGCTAACCGCCGCTGCGAGAGGTAACGTTACAGGCATGTTTCACTTCTAGATTTTTTGTTACATCCTTACCGTTTGCTTTGGTCGTCATGAATCATATAGCATCCATTAGTTCAACGCGCATAAAAAAAAAGAAGAACAGGGTTCATTGTTCACACATTGTTCGGTCACTGTCATACTCCTCATATCCGAAAGAATCATTTTGGTATTTGATTCAAACGGTTACTGTATCATTCTTGAGTGATCGATTTGCCTCTCTAATGATTCACGAATAGTTTTGATTACGGTGACAGGTGTGGCAAAGCGATCCAGTGGAGCAGTTAATATGATCGCAACACGGCTGCTGTTCTTGCTCATCCTCCCTTCACTGAGTTTGTGTGCTCCACAACTTCAGCAAACACTCAGGTAGGCCGCATTAACGTTATGCTAGTATACTGTACTGTACTGCACTATGACTGCAATATATTATAATATAGGTGCCCTCCAGGGGGATTTAACTGAAAAATGTAAACATGTTTATAGAGGATCATCCAATATAGCCTAGTATGAGGTGCAGTAAATGGTACCATTTACTCATTTAGATTAAAGAGTAGCCTATGTCAAATACATCTGATATAAATTTTAATTTTACTTAAGTATTTTTTTTTTGCTACTATTACTACTACTATCTATTGGAAAATATCAATAAAGTGAAATGCAATATAAAATATTATATGTAAATGTGTGTTTTGACAATTAGTTGAGCGATTTAATGTTAAATAATGACAGACAAATCAAATAAAAAGCAACAGACTGAATCCAGACGGAATGTTTTTACAATTGGCCTACAGGCTAGAATTCTTAAATATTTAACTATTGAGCGAATTATTATAGTGGATTATATAAAATTTTTCTAAATGTGAAATAAACTTGGCACATTTTCATGTGATTGTTGTTTTTCCAGTGATGACATTGTTGTACCAGACCTTGCAAATCCTTTTGGCTCCAGCGAAGACAACCGCAGGTTAATTTTTTGATTATTTCTCCTTGAGTCTTGGTATCTTCAAGCCCGCCTGATCAAATAAGGTAGTACCAAAGGTTCAAAGTCTGTCGTCACATCAGAGATAATGCTGAGATTTCCACAGCTGACACACTGACATGCTGAACAAGCAATAGCTAAAAAAGGTGCCAAAATGGTTGTTGTGCCTTCCAAATTATTTAAAATGACATAAGTCCTAAAGACGTCTAAGACATTAACCCCCGGTTTCACAGACATGGTTTAAGCCTAGTCCTAGACTAAAATGTAAGTCTGAGCTGTTTCAACTGAAAGAAACTTGCACTGACTGATCTTAAAACTTGTCAGTGCCATTGTTTTGTCTTAAGATGCACACCAGTAATGCTTTTTTCTAAGACATGTTTATAAAAATTACTTAAATGTCCTAATTGAACTATGGCCTAATCCTGGTTTAGGCTAAGCCCTGTCTATGAAACCGGGCAAAAGACGTTATGCAGTTGTGCACATTTAACACATGGTGCCAGTATTCATCTTTTAAAGTGTAAATTTTAAAATGTTCCAAGTCATGAAAGTACTGCATGAATTCAGATCCTTGCTCCTTTCCTTTTATAAATACTGTAATCATATAAAGCAGGACTAAAGTGGCCTGTGATCTTTGATTCTGTATGACAGGCTCTTGCAAAGCTACATCAAGAGCAGCCTGAAGGAAGAACAGACCAGTCCAGAGCTGAACACAAAGGAGCAAGGTTAATATAGTTCATTATTAACATGGTCTCTCGGTTAACCGCTTTTATTTCCACTACTTCTGTGTGCTTTTCCACTGTATACAATTTCAGATGTTTTCTTAGCTTCCATTTTATATTAAGGTAATGCCAGTGCCTTTATTTTGTTATATGAATAATATATATAATAGAGATTTTGTTTGTAATTGCTATAATTATATTGTTTGCAATATATGTTGTTGAATATATATCTTTAAAATGAAAGACTTGTTTTAACTGACATTTATACATGGCAGATACAAAGGTAAGACCAGATGTTCTCAGTTGTGCAGTTTACCTTAGGTGCTCTCAGGTTTTCATAAGCTTCTTATTGTCTGATTTGTTCTCTTCTTGTCACAGAGGTATTTTTCCTTTTCTCTCTGTACGACTATGACAGAAGTGGGCAGATGGATGGCCTTGAACTGATGCAACTACTGACAGATTTTCTGACTTATCATGAAATGCTGCCAAAGTCAGCAGATTCTGTGAGTGCTGCTTAGTTTTGCCACAACATTCAAAGTAAAAAGAATTGAATCCTGTTATGACTTGAAGTTGTTTACACTTTAGGTTGTATCTTCGGTGGATTACCTGCTACAAACTCAGGATCTGAACCAGGATGGACTACTGGCTCCTTCAGAGCTGTTATCATCACCCATGACAAACCATCAGCAAGAAAACAAAAATGTTCCCCCTGATCCACCTGCTGAGGAGGCCTTAAAACAGGAGCAAACACATACAAAATCAGAAGACAGACTTTCTGAAACTCGCCAACAAGATGCAGAGGCCAACCAAGAGTCTGAACATGAAAATGAGACACAAGACTCAGCTAAAGTAGAAAACATGGAGGCTGAGAATCACAACCAGATACCTGAAAAGATCGAAGAACAGCAGGACCGACTGTAGCCTCCAGAAGATGATCATCAGAATATACCAGTCCATCAAGAGCAACCAGAGATATAATGCCAAATTAAGCATGAAGTGCACCTTTAGAGACTTGTACAAATCAGCCATACATTGGAAACCACTTACCTGCTGCATATACTGTACTGTATGACTGATGCATAATTTAATTCTGGATATACTAAAAGTTATGAAAGTACAAGAGCATGTGTTAATGTTATTAGCATTGTGGTACACATCACGTTATCCTGAATCCTCTGAACATAGTTATGAAACCCAAATACAGTCACCTGAATTAGTAATGCCCAGTTCAAACTATGCAAACCCAGAAAGTACAGCTTGGGTTTACTGCAGATATCTAGTCACAGCCAAGGTTTAGCAACCATTGTTAGGGTTTTGTACCAAACTCTTGCCATATTTCTTTACCCAGCTCCTCTTTTTTCAAGGTTAAACACCTTTGAAATAAACAGCTCAATTAGAGGTGGAGAGTATATTCTGAGCTTCAAAAGCTTTTATTTTTCTGATGAGAATGCAACAGATTTTTGGATGGTTCAGGATGTAAAGGGCTTAAATTTCATTGCCATAAGTGAACAACTTAACTGTGCAGTATTGCTGAAGTTTTATTTTAAGCTCAAGTTACAGTGAAGCTGTACTGCATGTCCTAAGATGAAAAAAAAGAGGAAAAAAGATTATATATACACACATATATAGGCTATATATATATATATATATATATATATATATATATATATATATATATATATAGGGCCGTACCCACCATTGAGATCCCCGAGGTCCGGACCTCGGTATTTTTCCAATAACAGTTGTTGTAATATAATTACCTTAATTCTGCTTTGGTGCTGCAAGGATAAAAAGCCAAGATAACAGATCTTCTCATCTGAGATGCCTCAGCGGTAGGGGTGTGAGATATATATCGTCTGCGATATCATAATTGTTGTTTTAACGATGTACGATTTGACATGATCTAGTATTTTGCAAAAACCATTCAAAACAGCCCTAAAGAGCGCACGCATACATTACGTGGTCTAGATTAGAGCGCATTTAGAGAGTGTTCTTTCACCGCATGATTCGGTCTATTAAAATGCATTTACAGTTATCACAAATTCAAGACATGGGGGCAGAAAATGTATATATTTATACCACTTCATATAGTTAATCAGTTTCACATGAAGAGTGCCGTTTTTCTCCAAAAAAATTACCATGGTTACAAATGTGATATTGATTTTTTTTTTTTTTACAACAGCTTAATAAACAAGAAATTAAGAGACGTTTTAGACACCATATTTCCTGTTTTTGCTCTATTTCGACAAAAATAATTCCAAACACAGTCACTGCGCTGTTTTGTGTCTCTGAGCAACACGACGGTGTTTCGTTCCTGAATGAAACCAACCGTTTAAATGATTCGGTTCAGTTGCAATGAATCACTTAGTGATTTGTTGCCACCTATTGGTGGTTTTAATTTCACATTTCCACTTTTTTCCCCATTTTTTTTAATGTTTAAAATTTTTCAAATATCAGCATTCAACGTTTTATGTTTAATATATCAAAACATTATTTATGCATTTGTAATTGCAGGTTAAATGCATTCATGTCCTGCATTAAACTGTGTTAATACATCTAAATGCTTCTTCAGATGCAGCTTCTGTGTTGATTTCATTTGTTTGGTAACAGCCCAAATGTCTTATTCTAATTCACTGATTAAATGTAAGAATTTGACTCAAAAAGATAATGGAGACTTTTAGAAAAAAAAAAAAAAAAAAAAACAACTTTATAAAAGTAAAAATGCCCATAAAATGTAAAAACCAGTTTAAAGTTACTGGAAAAGAATTTCTATCAGTGTGAATAAAAAAATAAAATAAAAACAATAGACCCATTCAGGTTTAATCATTTTAGACACAATTTTACTGAAGGCTACCAGGATAATTATAACTGCGTTTATTAAACTCAAACTATGTCTTCTCTATTTCCAGTTTGTAGCATGGATCATTCATTGTAACATTTAATCTAATTCTCATGCTTAAATATCTGTTATCTTGAAATATAACTTATGCTACTACTGTCCACTGATTGGATCTAATTTATGAGCCTTAAAATGCACACACGTAGGTCAGAAAAAAAAAAAAAAAAAAAACATTTTCTCAGGGGAGCATGCCCCCGAACCCCCCTACCAATCTATATTTTGGGACCTCGGTATTTATAAAAACCTGCGTACAGCCCTGTATGTATATATCTCTCTCTCTATATTTCATGCCAAGTTTCCAGTAGAGTTTTCCCCATAACCATGGAACCTCAGCTTTCTTGATTTCCAACCCCACATTTTTGCCTTTAGGTATGCCTTTCATTCTCTACATAGCTACTTTGTGTAGTTGAAAACTTGATGTTACAAGTGATAAAAAAAACCAGTCAATGACAGTACATACTGGTTTTAATATTTATTACACTTTAGACAGTGCATTAAAACAAAAATCAAGTAAAAACCATTCAACCTAAATAAGAAAATTAAAAAAGTCAAACATACTGGATAAATGTGGCTGAGGCATCAAGTCGTGCTGAAATCTTAAGATAGTGGTCTAAAACTGACACCAATGACCTGGACTACAGTTATATGCATTGCAAAATGTGTTTTTTTTTTTTTAAAAAAAAAGGGCACTCCAGTTCTAAAACATACCTGATCGAGGAGCCCCGTCTAAAAAATTCACTGATTAACAATACTTAATATAGCATGGCCACAGAGGATGGCAGTCAGCTTAAGTTGAAGACATTCAGTGTCTACGTTTTGAACAGGGTGCTTATTTCAGCTCTCCTTTTGCAGTTTTTGGTGGTTACTGTGGGATTCCAGCCACAATTTCAGATTCAATGCCACAGTGGTCTTCACCTCTGAGAATCTTGAAATAACCTAAAGTGGGAAGAGGAGAGAGGAAAAAAAAAAAAAAAAAAAAAAAAAAAAAAAAAAAAAAAAAAAAAAAAAAAAAAACACACACATGAACACTTTCCTTGGCATTTCATTGGGTTGGGTAACAAACTGCAGACAATAATCGGAGCATTTTAATCTTCATACAAAAGAAAATGACCCTCACCATTATCGCCCCAGTCAGTGTTCCAGGAGTTAGCAGCAAGCCAGTAGGGGACACCATTCTCCTCTCCCCAGCCCAAGATCTTAATGGCATGACCACCTAGTGCAGATCCACTCACGTGCTGATATACACCTACAAAAATGAGTGAAGAATTATCATCTGTTCCATGTTATTATTAATCTTGCCATGTACATGAATAGACTGAAACCAACCAGATTTATATAGCAGGAAGTCCTCATACACAGTGAAAGCTCCCTCTACTGGGCCATTCTTGTAGAGCTCTTTCATAATGTCCTTCTGATTAGATGGGACACTATAGGACGTCTTTCCTACAGTGACAAACAAGGACCACAAATAAGTTCAACTAAAAATATTATTATTATTATTATTATTATTATTATTATTATTATTATTATTATTTCCAGATTTTAAACCAGAAGTTCTCAACCCAGGGGCTGGAACGGGGAAACCATGAAATAAGGGACAGTGTTTTAAAAACAAAATTAGGCCTGGGGGCCTATAAATATTCCTGTGAACAATGGGGAGGCTTGGAGTCAAATAGGTTTAGAACCATGGATCTAAAGTGATGTCCAACTAGACGCAGATTCAATTTAAAAAAAATAAAAAAAAGGGGGGGGGGGGTGAAAACTGTACTGAACTATTAGGGTTCTGTGAATTCTTACCAAAGTGTTTGTCCTGCTTGTAAGAGGGGCTGTAGCCAGGTTCACAGGCCATATCACAGTTAGGAGTATCTCCACCCTCTCCGGTACAAGGAGGGCGACTGCCATTCACATGATGCTCACAGGGTTCAATGGTGTATGGACGACAGCCTAAATACAAGTATTATTAAGTTCAAGGTTCCCAAATGCAATAAAAAAGAACAATAAAGTCACTAACCAATATGGGAGTTATACAGTCCACCAGTGACCAGACCATCTGAGTTCCAGAAATCCCAAGCAGCAGAAGGGTATCCACCATTACATCTGAGATTAAAAACAGAATTACATATACACACATATAATAAAAACCCCACCCACACACAGCTTTAAAGGGGTCATGAACTGAGAAACCAAAACTCTTCATCTTTTGACATAAGAGGTCATTGTACTATTAAAAAAAAAAAAAAACCCATCCTGTAAGTTTTAGAACTCAAAACTTGGTCGTTAGTCTAAAAACAGCTTATATTGAAGCCAATCTGCCAAAACCACAGCTTGTGGAATGTGCCACTCCGACAGAGTGGCTACACACCACCTCCACAGAAGATGATCAAAACCTGCCTTTGTCACTGCCTGTTTAGCCCCGCCCACCAATTCATACACGTAGAGTAAATGACGAGAGAGGTCTACGCAGAAAATCAAATGATAAAGATCACTCCAAATACAACGAGACACTATGCAGTACCAAGTTGTGGGAAAACAGTCTTTGCATCGCCTTCCTTCTGATCTCAACGTTAGGAAAGAGTGGATGAACTTTAATGAAATTCTAGACCACATCAGTAAGAACTCGGTCCTTTGATCACTTCATTTTAATCACAGAATCGTTTACAAACAAGGCACAATTCGATGCGGGATTTTCAGAAAGATTGAATCTGAAAGACAATGCTGTGTTGACTATATTGGATCCAACAGTAATGTCGCAACACGCAAGTGAGTGTAACGGTTTTTCATTATGTGGTCACTATTGCTTTGTGTGTTAAACAGATCGTTTGGCATGAGTATTTATGCATCTTTAATGTAAATCACAGCAACTTGCATCTATGAAGGATGTAGGCTGTCAATAATACACAGCTGTTAGACAATCAGCAGTGGGTGTTCACTTCAGAGTCTACAGAGCCTATTCAAACATAGCGTTCTGATGAGGGGGTCAAAACAGGACAGAAAGTCTCATTACTTCTAAATTACAATGTTTTTTGAGAAAATCTTGATAACAAGTGGACCTCAGAGAACAGTACAAAATAAGAGGCAGTTCATGACCCCTTTAAAATGCAAAGTCTGGTAGTGTGTGATCCTCAGTCATTTGATGTATAATGCAATGTAACCAATTTTAAAAAAAAAATAAAAAATAAAAAAATAAAAAGTCTAGGGTTTTAAAATCAATTCAAATTTGAAGACTCATGTAGTGTATTCCAGCCTTTGGTCAAGCATTCACAAGCTTGAAATACACCAATGTATCACTGCTGGAGGAAGGCCAAAAATAGTTTGTAAAGTCTTGACCTTGTCAAATCGATTGAGCCATACAATGCACAATAATTGCATTTAAAGCAAGCATACTTGCTTAGTGTTATCCAGAACGCATTATCATACTGAAGGAGTGGATCGCAGATCTACAATGGCCTTCATAATATAATAATTTTTCTTGAATGATTATTAATCAAAGTTACATTTATGTATGTTAGAGAATAAGTTGAATATGGCTTTAGTCTGCCATTCTGCTGTCTAAGAAGCTGCTCTCATTGTGCGTAACCATGCCCGATAACGTTTAGGGCCGAGGCAACCTTGAAGTAAGATAAGTGTTTCTCTGCGTATGTGTGTTAGTATCTGTCTGTACAGGGAGAAGCTCAGACAGTACCAGGACAAACATTCAACTGCCAATGTCCAGCGTATCAGATATACGTCTTTGGAGACGCTCATGCCTGACTTCTGATCACTCATTACCAAAATTAGTCATCAGAAGATATGCTTTCCAAGTTTGCTATCCATATGTGGAAATTGTCTAAGTTTATCTAGGTTTTGGAACCAATCAGAATTGATGACTTATGCATTGACGCAATTAGCAACCTCTGTCAGGGTATAATTGTGGTGATTTTTGTATTGTAAGGCAGAGTGGCCTACGAACTCCATCGTGAGTGTTGAAGCTGACTTCTGCTGATGAAACTGGAAACTATTTTCTTCAGTAAATCTCTTTAATTAATCACATCTCTGACTCCTGGTCTTTGTTCATCATACCTGGTCCATGGGCTTTAACTGTTAATTCCCCAACAATACACAGGGTCCCTCCTGTAGCTGTAATGACATTACAGAATGGTCCAACTTACCCCATACCACAGCTGTCACAGCAGGTAAGCAGGTCCTGAGCAGAGATCTCCACACTCACTTTGGCATTGCTGTGGATGCATACTCTGTCAGATATGGCTTCGGCAGCCCCAAATGCCTGCAAAGAATGAAGAATCTCAGTAAAAATATGAAGTCTACAAATAACAGATCCAAGGTCATATTGAATGATCCACCAGAGAGAAGACCTCACCCAGCATGACCCGCAAGAACCCTGGTCTCTGATCTCTTTAAGAGTGGGGCAGTTGGGCCACTGCTCTCTGGCATCAAAGTTAGTGGGGAGCTTGAGGCCATCAGCATACTGTACCCTGGTTAAAGACAAAGTAATTTCTGTTATACCAGAATGCAGAACTGAAAGCAATAAGTATGAGTAAACAAAGAACAGCATCATGTGACAAAGCAGTCATATGTATACCATGACTGCAATGTTAACTAGTTGCACTTCCTCGGATTCTTCTCCACTCATTTCTCATCTCACACCAAATTCAACTGAACTCACATGACAGGGAGTCTGGGTCCTTTCAGCAAAGTCCCACACAGCCTCTTCACATAGCTATAGTCCACATCACCGAAGTTGTGTCCAGCCTATAGGTGACAATTAAGTTCGATGTGAAATTTTGCAAGAGGCACTGAAGAAAATGCCTCAACACAAAAGGTATTTCCAACAGTGGCTCATTTATCCTCACTAGGATGCAGTTTAGAGCATCAGAGATAGAACAGCTGCTTACCTTCCAAGTAGTGTTTGCTTTATTGATGAAATTGACCATCTCATGGGAGAGGGGAGCAAGGTGAGGTCGAGCCCAGCTAACCGAAAGGGCTGAGATCACGCACAGGAAAGCCAGCCGCCACATTCTGAAACAAACAAAAAAAAATAAAATTAAAAAACAAACACAAAAAAAAAAAAAAAAAAAAAAAAAAAAAAAAAAAAAAAAAAAAAAAAAAAACCACACACACAACACACTTTCACCACTCTTAACACAAACTCCAGCTAAAACACTGCATCTTGGCCAGCTTCATGAAGCATTTCAACTAAAAGTTTAATGTTCTAAACATCATAGCCTTAAAACAACAAAAGTCAGGTGGCACATCAAGAACACTTCAATCTCCAGATGAACAGATCACTGACTACAGTAGTGTCATCTTCAGACTGCAGTCATGCAGAAGTGAAAGCTCTAGACATCTTAAACATGGCTAGGATTCCTAGTGGTTACACAACCAGACAAACAAACCTGGATCAACTACTCTGGGTAAGAAGTCTACATTTTAGATTTTTTTTTTTATTATTTTTTTTTAAAAAAAAGGGCCCCTCACTCTGTGGTTCAACACCAGATGGTGTTTTGTGTTTTAAACAACTTTACTTCCCTATTCCCTATTATTGACTTACCACAATCTTGACACAACTATAGCGAATTTTCACAAAGCACCAATTTATCAATATTTTTCATACATGTTTGGATGCACGTCCTCCAAAAGGCATATAATGACATCAATCATAAGACGTACGTGAGTCAGCAATTTCCAGGAACAACCTGCTAATTTTTGAGAAAGCCAGCCTACTCTGACCTTAAAATTCGCTGTAATCTGCAAGACTAGTCAAAAACACTGCTTCAAGTGGTATTAATACCGTCAGAAGTCAATTATATAGTGAGTAATGCAAACATAAAATTGTTCGCAGCAACGTTACCACTTTAGTATAGTACTGTGAGACGTAAAATATCTGAGGCTACTTCTGTTTGAAATTTAATAGTGTATGTGTAAGTAAACAAGCAGCGTAACGTCAATTAGAGCAACTGAAGCATTCACATGTGTCCAAACATAAGCTCTGGTTTCCAATTCTCCTAGTTTCGTTTTTAACTGTAGGCCTTGTTTACATAGTCAAACGAACAATGAATCCATATTTTAAAATCAAAGGAGGGCGCTGTAAGCCTTTAATATTATGTTTCATAACAGAGCAGGAAGTGCCTTTGGAGTAAAGTCATGTTATTCCCCAATAAAATGTTTCGCAGCATAACTTTCGTATGATAACATAAGACATGCTGCTATATAGCCATAACCTTTTTTTCAATATCTATCTGGAGGTTAAATTATAAATAAACAAGAAATAATACTAATCTACGTCCTCGTGGTTTAAACGCAGATTTTATGAACAAAGTCCTACCTGTCTTTCGTCTGCTGGCAGCTGTTCTCTTTGAAATGTATCTCACTCCCCAAACGTTGCACTGGGCGGAAATAAACAATAGTTGAAGAGCACGCCAATGGCTTTATAGAGCAACGACAAATCACGTGATAAGTCATGTGCATTTGAGGGTCTCATGACTCTCACGTGATCAAATCTCTTTACTTGAGTAATCACAGTACCGTTTGTTAATTTAGTTTTGTAAGTGTGATGAATAGTATGGAAGAAAATCATGCTCTGGTAAATCATAATGGTAGAAACCATAAATAAAAAAAACTATGGGATTAAGGGTCGAATTTTCTACGTCATAATTATTGACATTTTATGTCACAATTATGACTTTTAGGTTATAATTTCGAATTTTGTCATAATTTAAACTTTTATCTCATAATTTCGACTTTTACGTCATAATCAGCTCGAGTCAGTTCACTGTTGATTCAGTGCATACAGAATATATTGCACATTTCAGACCACAAAAAAAAAAAAAAAAAAAAAATCCGAGAGTTCACACATAGTCAAAATAATAATAATAATAATAATAATAATAATAATAATAATAATAAAAAAATAAAATAAATAATTTAATAAACCAAACAAAGCTAAACAGAGATCAAGAAAACAGGTAAAAAATAACATACGAGATCTCCTTAAATTCTAAATAAGTAAAAAATAAAATAAAATAAATATTGTATTAAAACACCCAAAATGAGAGCAAACAGTCCTAGTTTTAGTAGCTTTTTTGGAGGTAGACACGTTTTTAAAACAGATCCTAACATTTTTTGAAAGGGAGAAAAGCTTGGGTTAATTCTAATACATTGCATGTTTCATACCGTTCAACTGTAATATTGTTCGGTGTGTGACGTCACATTGAGCGGCAGCCTCCAAAAACTGATCAGAAAGACATCACACACAAAGCACAAGCTCACTGTCCTTGAATAGCAGAAGTAATTCTACAAAATTTGAAAAAATACGTTTTAGTGCAACGATGCAGAATCGAAAGGGAAGTGCGATCATATGGAGTCACGTCTGCCTCTACTCTTTTTCAGGAGTCATTGTTTTATTGGAGAAAGCGGCACGTAAGTTGCTTTCCGATGAATCATTCCTTTCCAAACCGCTATAACTTATGTGCTTACTGAGCATATTCTGGCAACTGCATGGGCATGTGGATGTGGTTTTTCTCTGTTTGGACATGTATGAGTTCAGTTTTGTTATTGCACGTTATTGTTGCTATGGTTTTACTGCATTTGAGCGCCTTTTTGATGAATGGAGAGCAGGGGGCGTGTTCTGTCACACAGATGCTTTATCATACCCCGAGAAGAAAGAGTGGGAACGCTAAAACAAGTGTTAAAAATAGCATTTTTAAATTATAAAATTCCTGACAGATTATCAAATCATTAGTTTGTGCATTGTGTATTCAAATTCCACATTCTACATGTTTGTGAAGATTAAAGTTATAATAGTGTACCAATTGTTCATTAAAAGAAATGTAAAATACCACGATTTATCTATCTATCTATACAGTATATATATATACATACAGTCAGGTCCATATATATTTGGACACTGACACAATTTTGGCTCTGTATGCCACCATAATAGAATTAAAATGAAACAATCAAGATGAAACTGAAGTGCAGACTTTAAGCTTTAATTTAAGGGGTTGAACAAAAAAATATAACATAAAATGCTTAGGAATTACAACCATTTTTATACACAGTCCCCCGTTTTCTGAGGCTCAAATGTAATTGGACAAATAAATCTAATCATAATTAAAATGTTCATTTTGTTGAGAATCCTTTGCAGGCAATGACTGCCTTAAGTCTGGAACTCATGGACATCACCAGAGACTGGGTTTCCTCCTTTGTGATGCTTTGCCAGGCCTTTACTGCAGCTGACTTCAGTTGTTGTTTGTTTGTGGGTCTTTCTGCCTTTAGTTTTGTCTTCAGCAAGTGAAATGCATGCTCAGTCGGGTTGAAATCAGGAGACTGACTTGGCCATTGCAGAATATTCCACTTTTTTACCTTCAAAAACTCCTGGGTTGCTTTTGCTGTATGTTTTGGGTCATCGTCCATTTGTACTATGAAGCGCTGCCCAATCAACTTTGCTCCATTTGACTGAATCTGGGCAGAGAGTATATCCCTATACACTTCAGAATTCTTCCGGCTGCTTCTGTCCTCTGTCACATCATCACTAAACACCAGTAACCCAGTGCCACTGGAAGTCATGCATGCTCATGCCATCACACTGCTCCACCATGTTTCACAGATGATGTTGTATGCTTTGGATCATGAGCTGTTCCAAGCCTTCTCAATACTTTTTTCTTCCAGCCATTCTGGTACAGGTTGATCTTAATTTCAGCCGTCCAAAGAATGCTTTTCCAGAAGTGGTCTGGCTTTTTTCTATGTTTTTTGGCAAAGTCTAATCTGGCCTTGTTTGCACCTTGTGGTGAACCCTCTGTATTTGCTCTCGTGAGGTCTTCTCTTGATTGTAGACTTCAACAGTGACACGCCTACCTCCTGGAGAGTGTTCTTCACTTGGCTGGATGTTGTGAAACAGTTTTTCTTTACATGGAGAGGATCATCCAATCATCCACCACTGTTGTCCTCTGTGAACATCCAGGCCTTTTTATGTTGCTCACCAGTGTGTTCTTTTTTTTCTCAGAATGTACCAAACAGTTGATTTGGCCGCTCTTAATGTTCGTGCTATCTCTCTGATGGATTTCTTTTGTTTTTGAAGCCTAACAATTGTCTGTTTTACTTGCATGCAGAACTCCTTTGACTGCACGATGTGGGTTCAGAGCAACAGCTTCCAAATACAAATGGCACACTTAGAATCAACTCCAGACCTTTTACCTGCTTAAATGATATATATAAAAAATGAAGGAGTAGCCCATGAAACAGCTTTTGAGTCAACTGTCCAATTACTTATGGTCCCTTGAAAAAGCAGGGAGGTACATATTAAAGAGCTGTAATTCCTTAACCTTTCCTCCAATTTTGATATGAATTATTCATTATATAACTGTAACTTGAATATGTTTTGGTCAACAGCTAAAAAAAACTAAAAATTGTGCCTGTGTCCAAATATAAATGGACCTGACTGTATATATATATTTGATCCAAATATAAACACTTTTACAGAGTTCCACCTAAACAACATAAAGCAATATTCTCTACAAGAAAAATAAAAGAATCTTTGTGCAAACTCTACAGACAAAAGTCAGTCAGTGTTGATTTAGTTAAGTTCAATAACTTTGTAAAGTTAATCAATAATGAAATAAGTTCAGTTTAGGCATTAGCAGCTCTACAGAAGACAATAGTATCGTTATTCAGCTCAAGTCAGTTCACTGTTGATTCAGTTCAGTGTTGTTGTTGAAACTGGACTCTGTTGTTTGATGTAGGCCTATTTGTTGTTATGTCATCAGTTGTACTGTGCTTTACTCACTACCTCTGGATTGGAAAGGATCTGCTGGCCTGGATGACTCTGGCTCTGTGTCTGCCTGTCACGGCTGTGCAGCTGCTTAGTCTGAAGTGGTACATCACTGATGCAGAACGATCCAAGCCCTCACTTCTCCTTGTGCACTGTCTACATCTGGGCATCTATCACAGGTCAAAAACATTCTGTTATTTAGAACCGTTTTAATTCAGTTATAAAGAATAAGGTGGAAATCTGTACTAAAGTACTGTATATAATGACAGTGATATATAATCGAGAGAATTCATGAGAACATGTTCATTTCACATTTAACTCCAAAATCAAGAAAATGTCAATGTATATATATATATATATATATATATATATATTATATGATATCAAAAATAATAACAATGTACACTATCATTCAAAAATTTGGGGTCAGTAAGAATTTGTTTTGATAGAAATTAATATTTTTCAGTAAGGGTGCATTAAATTGATTAAAAGTGACAGTCAAGACTGTTTTTTAACTTTGTATTTATCAAAGAATTGTGAAAAAATGTATCCCAATTCCCGCAAAAATATTTAGCAGCACAACTGTTTTCAAGTGTGATAATAAGAAATGTTTCTTGAGCATCAAATCAGCATATTAGAATGATTTCTGATGGATCATGTGACACTGAAGACTGGAATAATGGCTGCTAAAAATTCAGCTTTGCCAACACAGGAATAATTGACATTTAAAAATATATTTAAATATAAAATGGTTATTTTAATTTGTAATAATATTTCACAATTTTACTGTATTTTTTTTAATCAAAAACATAAAAACATTCTTTCAAAAACATAAAAGCATCTTACTGACCGCAAACTTAAGTGTAATTTCTCATTGTAGTTGATATATGATATGTGCATGTTCATGTCAGGTTTCACCCAATGATATTATTTATCATACAATAGGCTACTGGTTTCTGAGATGTGTGCTTATGTTTTTTTATGTTTGCAGATTATGGTGCTGCATGAAGTCCCAGGGTGGGCATGTTAAGTTTGGTGCATTAATAATGCAGCAGGCTGATGTGTCTGATCTGTTACTGATCGAGGCCCTGATGCTCAGCCTGCCTCAAAGTCTACTGCAAACCTACAGTTTATTCACCCTTCACCCTGGCTTTCTGTCACCAGGTACACAACTTCTCATTGGCACAAACAGAACTAGCCTCACATCAAAAGTTTTCTGTGGAAGTAATAAAGTAGTCAGTGATTATGACTAGGGCTGGACCAGAATATTCGATTATTCGAATATTCGTTCGGTGGGTTGGCATTCGATTTTCAATTTTGAGACTCGAATATCCTAACACCCCCCCCCCCCTCTCGAACACCTGGAACCCCGCGAAACGGTTCTCAACTTGTCCGCCTGGCTGAACATCTGCACCAGCAATAGACAGTTAGCCAATGA